>CAXHWN010000490.1:407472-465972 GCA_964020975.1 Hermodice carunculata
CAGACAGAGGTGCCAATCCAACTTTGATTCTCGTTTTGTGCTATTGAGGCACCCAGTGAAATGAAAATTGTAAAATTTGAATTTATGCTCCTTAAGCATGTTTCTGAATGTTATTTATTTAATATTTTCTTATATATTCAAGATCAAGGTATCAATAGCAACTTCAAGTTATTGGTTTGTGATATTGGCTGGGGTGGGGGTGCTTGAATTAGAAAGGGGTAGGCATAGGCACCCTGGAATGCTTGAACCCTATGTTCTACATGCAAATTTTGCCATAGGTAGGGGGTCAAAATTCTACATTTTCAAAAAAAATGGGGGCTCATAACACTACATCTCACTTTAAAAATGGTGCTTTTTACACATGCAGTGCCAAAAAAGGTAAAACTTGTCGTTTGTAAAGTTTGCAATAAAAAACTCGCTAACTATTTATCACATCTGAGAAAAAAAGGGGGGAGGCGGTGGGGGTCAATTTTCCTACCCGGATGCGTCAAACAGGGGATCAAAATCCTACATGGGATGGAAAACTGAGGGTCATTCCCGCGACGCCTATATACATGTACGTACTTCCTCAATTAAAGTCCCCCCTCCCCCCTCGGAAAAAAGGGCTCCGAAACATGTTGAGTAGTTGCCCGCTGAAGACCCTTTAATTTATTTGGGCTCATACAGCCTATGTCAAGATTTTACAGAGGAACGTGTGTAATATGCACAATTGTTTTTCCATATGTATATAGGATAGACAGGGACATGTTAGCTTACGGAGAGTAAAGAGCTCGGACTGCGGAATAGGGTGTTGACTACTAGGAAGTGGTTCTGGGCAAAAAGACACAAATACAAATGAAAGTTGTAAAATTATGATTAATGCGTATTAGGCACACTTAGAAGATTTCAATATGCTTGTCGTTTTAAGACTACTTAACATGAACGGGTTATTTAAATTCTATGAATTTGTGCAACACACTTAATTATCATTGAACAAACTTTTTAACATTTTGCACTTTCCAAATTTTCATGACACAAAGACATATTTGCTGTACGGCAAATTCAATTTTTACTTGTTGCTAAATGTAATTTGTACACTGTAATTTGTATCTTCTCACCAAATCATTTGGTGAGAAGATACAAATTACAGTGTGCAAATTACATTTAGCAACAAGTAAAAATGAGGTGAATCAAGAATGTACAACACAACGGTACAACAGAATGAGGTCTACAATGCAATACTTATTTATTGTCGGTTTATGGTACAATCAACTTTAGCAGCAAAGGCTAATGTCACAGACCTGCTAATTAAGAAAGAGACTATGAGAAACTTAAAAGGGGACAACAGAGGTAAAAATAATTCAAATATTGTAAAACAAGTAAAGAAGCTCAGTGGCACGCAGGTCAGTCCGGTGAAAACATGATTTTATCCTGCATAATTATGTACCTGTAATTTCAGGACCTTGCCCTAGAAATAATTAAACTTACTTTGCGCACCTGTTTTTGAGGAAAGAGCGGGAAGACAGTTTTTTTTGTTTTGTTTTTTTTTTGCATATTTAGCCGTCTACGTGTAAAGAAAGAAAGAAAGAAAGAAAGAAAGAAAGAAAGAAAGAAAGAAAGAAAGAAAGAAAGAAAGAAAGAAAGAAAGAAAGAAAGAAAGAAAGAAAGAAAGAAACAGTCTGGGGGCCAGGTTCCAAGGTAGCCACAAGCCTCTTGTACATGGTGATCGGTTACTGCAGCCTAACTACTGTTCATCCGGGGACTTTCAATATGGTGTCTTGGCGCATGTAGAAAGACACGAGGCTCTCATGATATTTAATTGTTTATTCAACCAGGTATGTTTATACTGTAGCAAATTTTGTATGTATACATCACTACACATTAACGCATCACGTCTACATATTTGTTGTTGGAGTAATTCTGCCGATTTTATAGACGTAACCCATTCCAAGTGCAGCTTCCCCAGAAAGCATCGTCCTGCGCAAAGCTCGTCTACCTTTTTCTATGGGCAGGCAAGCGTTATTTCATTTTAGAGTGTCACGTCCCTGCTGTATGTTCGCAATGCTAGAAATAGCCAGTGGCCAAATGTCACCAAAAAAAAGGTGGCTGGGCCACCCTGATTTGTAAGTCACTGATGACTGGCGGCCCAAAATTTTCAGAGTGAACAATTGATAACAATGCAAAGGTGGCTTCAGATAAAATTTGGGCCACCTACACCTCAGGAGTCGGGCCAAGTTTGTATTGTGGACAGAAATCCATAACATAAGGAATGAGAGATGTAGAGATCTTGAACGCCAACCCCCCCCCCCCCCCCCGGGCATTGTTCAAAATCCAGCTTGTGTTTTCATTAGTCCCATTATTATAATATTTCTGTGGTCCACTGCTTGTGAGCCGCAGTACTGTTTTCACAGGTGACCTGAAAAAGAAAAGGATAAAATCTCAAACTGATAATTTCTCTCAGTTCCCATCCCACATGTCTCCACCTCTAAGGGTAAGACATTTCCCTTGTCAGGTTCCCGCATAGCCCCGGTATGAGGCATCGAGCTGCTATGTTGGGATGGAGCTTCTATGCCTCAGAAATGGCAATGGTTGATTCTTGAATGTCACAATTGAGTGCTCAATAATGAAATAATTATGCGTTATTCAACAAATTTTCAAGGTACGTTGTTTCTCTGTTTTATAATGTTTACTTCTGATGTATCTTAATGACCCACTCTTGCATAAGGTATTAACCCCCATTTTTTCATTGGGAGCTTGCCATCATCCTACAGTGACTCGCATGCAGGGTTTCTTCTCATGTGAATGTGCAATATTGAATGGTTTTGTGCAGGCGTGACACAAATGCATGTACTTACCCACAGGAAAATTTAGCAATGTGTAACGAGACCACATCATGTAAATGTTTATTTGCGGTCACCAACGCGCAAGCTCAATTCATGCATAGCAATGGCAGTGGTCACGATTTGAGGGCAGAATTCTATCAGCCTCACAGAAAATGAAGTCAATGTCTTATTTTTTTGGTCATGAAACTTTACCAAAATGCAACATGAATGACACAGACCTCTAACATGTCCAAGGAACCCATACATATGAGACACTGGACCGGAACATTTATGTATATCATGCAATTAGGGTATTTATTGAAAGGTCTGCGTGAAACATACAACCTTTGATGAGGCGAAGGTGGTGACCATATTAAAACAACACCGTCGATGCCTCAGAAATGGGGCTACCCTGGGTAGTTCCCACACTAACGAGGAATCTACAGCCAAACAATCATTCTTGAAAAGGAGCCACCCTTTCCCTCCATTCCACCATTTTTCCATTCTACTGTGTTGTGTTCCCTTCTACTTCCTGACATTCTTTTCTTCTTTCTTGACATCCTACCATGTAGTCCTGCACAGATATGATTCTTCTTATACTTCCCAGTGGATCATTATTATCTTGGAATGTAGCACCAGAACAAAAGTCAAATTAGATGACGAAAACCATATTATGTGTGTTTAGCCAGATTCAGTGTAATGGTACATGTTAGCTTAGTGTAAATTGTTTTGTTTTCTCGCGTTTAAATTTTCATGTTTTGGTACTGTTAGGTTTTTGCACCTAATGAAAATGGGTTTTATTTGGTCCATCTAAAGCTTGCCACCAGTTGTTCAGTTTTTAGCTCTGCTGACCAAAGGCCACAGAGCTTATGTGACAGCTAATGAATGTTTGTCAGTCTGTCCGAGACAAGGGATACATATTGCTAGAAACCCCACACTTTTTAGTGATTTTGTCAAGAGTCAGAACTCTGTTGCAAAACCTACAACACAAAGGTTACAAAAAACAACAACTACACAAAACTCTGTTGAAATGTGTCCAGAGATATGATCAAATACCTAATAAATACAACACAGACTGAAGAACATTAGTCAAACTGTGTCAAGATGGAGCTTGAAATGACAAAGTGTAGTCCTCAAAGTGTTTAGAGTGGTAAGAAGGAAAGTACCTGGGGTAAAGTTTACTTAAACCACCTAGAGAATTTTCTCTAGTCCGTCATAAGTCCGAAAATCTTGATCATACTCACATTTTGCAGGATTTCTTTCTTTTCTATGTTCATCCAGTATAGTGGAAGAGGTGGCTTCCAGCTACTACCTTAGTACACTTTACTTCATAACACCTATAGCCAGCTTTATGGTGCTAAAAATTGTATTGCTATTTACCTGTTTAAACCAGAGTCGGTATGGGGGAATAGTGTAAGAAGCTTTTAAGTTTCAAAGGAGACGTCCATAAAGTTTTACTCATTAGGACAATACCGTCCACAGCTTTCAAGTTGGCCCAATATAACTTTCAGGACTTATAGGGTGTATGAAAATCTAGGCCTCTTTTGATATTGGTGGCGCCACCTACATTCTTATTTATATAGGGGTCAAAATATGAAAATCTTGTCAACACTCTAGCATAGATTTTTGGCGGATCTGCACCAAATTTGTTGGGATTGTGGGGGAAGTCAAAGTCGAAGTTGCTTATGATACTAGTGGTGCCACCTATAATTTGACAGAAATTATGATCCACAATGGGTTTTAAGATGTAAATTTCCATATTTGGAAAAGCATATGAATTAGACTTAACAAATTTATAGGATATATAGACAATGTCCAAAGCTAGAGTCGAATGTAATATCAGTGACCTTGACATTTTTGTGAGGTCACCATGCCTGTAAAGTTGAAAAGGTGATTTTGTAATGGCTGGGTGTAGCTTGGACATCAATGGCAGAGAAAATTGAGTATCCAGATCAAAATTGCACTTGATTACATAATACATAAAACTGTACTTGGTGACCTGCTTTTGGGGTCACTATGACGCAGTAATTATGGCATTTCGCGCTTGTCCACGTTTATTGTTTTCCCTCAATAACTCGAAAAGTTATGACCCCATTTGAACAAACAGACTATATATGGGAACTTGGATGTGGGGCGCATATTTTGAACAATAACAATTTTTTTATCCGAGTTGAAGGTCGAGGTCAATTGGCCAGTTTGAATATTGGGGTCATCTTGTGAATGCTCTGCACCCCACAATTTTGAGATAGGCCCATATAATGTTAAGAAGTTATAAAGTGTACAAAAATCTTTGTCAACATCAATGTTGGTGGCGCCACGTATAGTATTATGTAGTATACAGGTCAAAATGTGAAAATTTTGTGACCGCAGTACTGTCCACAGTTTTCAAGTTAGCCCAATATAACTTTAAGGACTTGTAGGAGGTATAAAAATCTAGGTTCATTTCGACATTGGTGGCACCACCTACAATATTCACAATATAGGGGTCAAAATAAGAAAATCTTGTGAACACTCGTAGTATCTGTAGTTTGTGGGCAGATCTTCACCAAATTTGGTGGGATTATGGGGGAGGTCAAAGTCTAAGTTGGTAATGATAAGAGTTGCACCACCTATAACTGATGGATACTGTAAGCCAAAATGTGTTTTAAGATATGAAACTCCATATCTTAAATAATTGGATTAGACTTGCCAAATTTATAGGAAATATAGACAATTTCCAAAGCTAGAATCGTCTATAATATCAGTGACCTTGAGCTATTTTTGTGAGGTCACCATACCTGTAAAGTTGAAAGAGGTGATTTTGTAATGGCAGGGTGTAGCTTGGACTTCAATGGCAATGTCAGCACAGCACCAGGCAGGCCTATGGGCCTCTTGTATTACATATTGTGGGTGTCCTTGATCTTCTTTCGCAAGGTCACTGAGGACATAAACTTAATGACTCACTCGTTGTCTTGGTACATGCAACAATATTCATTACAGGAGCTTTTACAAATAAGCTTTAATTATATGTGGAGCGAAGTGCCATCTGGTGGATAATGTTTACATTAAGCTTTATATGTTCAAAAGCCACTTGACTCACAGCTTTGGAATGAACAGACCTGTGCAATATAGCCGCGATGCCAGCAGAGGATTAGGCCCATGGGCTTCTTGTTTTCTCAATGAAACTAGAGTGTGCAGTTTCAACCATTTAATGAAGGTAATTTGTACCATCATGACAATACAGATGCTGGTAGTGCTCAGTGCGGTACAAAATCCGAACTGGCTTACTTGGCTATTTGACTAGGCCTCTCAGGCCTCATCTAAAAACTGCCTCCACTCAACCAACATCAACTAAATGAAGTTGAAGCTGATCTACCACTTCTGCTGGGATGTGCCCTTTATATACATTGTACTCGTCTGCGTCCCAAGCTCTGCGTCCTGGGCCCTGCGTCCCGAGACCTGGGTAGGGAGCTGTGCGCTCCAAAGCCACCTGGACTGCTGGCAGGCACCCAAGTCAGTGATCCTATGTATATACCCATCCTCAGGCAATATTTGATCCAGTTGTTGACATCCATTGACAACAGAACATCTTTCTTGTAATTGGCTTCATTGCTGCATAGGAACCATCATCTATAGACAGGCACCCTGCTATGTACAAACTTGTATACCCCAGTGCAGGGCTTGACATTTTTTTTTTAAATCACTTGTCCGCAGGGCAAGTAGATTTCAAAATCCACTTGCCCGTATGCAAAATCCACTTGTCCTGATAAAACTTCTATAAACATCGGGTTTAATTTGTAACAATGCTAAGGCCTAGCCAAACCATTTACCCTAAAATGTATTTGCCGCTTATTGTCGCTTGCAAATTTGCAAAAAAGTGTCAAATTTTACAACGATTCTAGCTGTAAATTTTCGACAGTGAAACTGGCAAAATATTAAAAACACAAATTGAAAAGTAAGCTATTTGCATGGGGTGACTAATGATGAAAAATACATTGTGATTTCCGGGACTATAGGAGTCCTTATCCCGGGTAAACTTAGATAACGATTAAATAGTTGCATTGGTTTCAGGATCCTTTCTCGCTGCCTCTGGTGCTGTGATATGGGATGCATATTGTTTGCGTACCTACCCTGAATGCTATCGGTACATCGTAGTAAATTTGTGTATACAGTATTGGCAAGTTCCTCGCAACAAACAGCGTTTTTAAATCAAATTCAAACAAATTTTAATATTTCAAATCAGAAATCGAGCGTGCGCACCATCAACTTCTTTCCTGCAACTTTGCACAAACAGCTGCTTTGGCCATGTGGTCTGACCCACAACACATCACCCGATTGGTTAATTGAGTCACATGCAAAAATGAGCCAATCACAGCTCGTGTTACAGTGTTTTCATCATGGCTTCCGCCCAGCGAACATGTGTAACTGTGAAGATACCGTAATTTACGGAGGGAACACACAAACGGGGAGCTTTGTTTGTATTGCAGCATGCGAAAATAAAGATTTCAGTGTTTACTGCAACAATTATTTGGAGTCACAGGCAAATACGTAAAGGTAGGGGATAGCAGGAATTGCCCAATGTGTCCCAAATTAGTCCGTGAGATTGCATCAGTTCACCGCAGATCCACTCCACGCTGTCACTTGTGTGTGACTGGCAGTTGTGTGCTGTTTTTGCCCGGGAAGTCATCTCATGGCAGCTATTTTTTCCAACACTGTTAGAACCCACCAATAAATAGCACTTGATGTTAATTTGCAGATGAATTCGCCATGCCAATTTTATTATTTTTTGACACAGTTTTGACATCATTGGGGCAGATCACGCTGATGGTGAGTAGTGTGACCCCGCTCAGCAAGCCAATTACTGCCAGTACCTTTGATATCGTAATGGTATGTATGACAGTGAAAATGTCTGCTTATGTTGACAGAATTAAAGTTCTGATGAATACAACTGTTGACCAAGTAACTGTTTAAACTTTGCATGTTTATCAATTAGCGATTATTATCACCTGTCGGCGCCCCACGCACGTGCTGCGAAAGTTCTGGATTTTTTTTTAGTGATTAGACCCCCCATAGTTCCTCAGCATGCACGCAGGGCTCCGACTTCAAACACTGGTATAACAACGGATTATCGTCGCCTTCTGCCGCCCCCTCGCCAGCCTTGGAAACAACCGTCCACATAATGATCGTGTCCAATTTCATGTGCTCTTTGTCCAAACATTACATTTATACCTCATAGATCTCTTTGCTTGAGTCCATTGAAGGAGTATACACATGTAGGACTGTTTTCAATATAAGTCACACTTGGCCAATGTGAAAGCATTTTACTGATGCAGATGAACTTCTGAACTTTCCAATGATACCAAACATGCAGTGTTTACTGCAAGTAATCCAGTCCTATGGAGGGCACAAGAGAGTGCAATTCTACCACTGCTTTTACATTGTTTTGCCAATTTTCAACTGTTAAAGTGCAAAATATGCATGGCACAAGGTACAATAGCCATCAGTTCAATCAAGTTTAACATTTAATATGTGGCAGTAAGATGTGAATTCAAAAATACCACCACATTTTGTTAATCATATATAAGCCTATCTGGAAAATGTACAGTTAAAGCATAAATTATATTATGGCTTTCTAAAAGGGGTATGTAAAATATGCTATACCTGTGTGTAGTCCTCCACATGTGCAGTGTATTGTTTTTGTTTCTCTCTGTTTTTACATCAGCTGACTTGTCAGTCAGCTGAGGTTTTTTGAGGGTCCGTCCGTCTTCCGTCCGTCGTCCGTCCGTCGTCCACAATTCACATTTTCGACTTCTTCTCAAAAACCGTCAGGCAGATTCACTTTAAACTTGGTGGAGATGTGCCTTGGGTGGGTCTCTACCAAGTTTGTTCAAATGGTCACGGTCCAGTGATTTTTGGATTTTAAATGAATTTTTTTGTTCTTTTTTGGGTAAATCTTAAAAAGTCTTCTTCTCCGAAACCGCTCACCCAATTGCTTTGTTATCACACAGGAACACTCCCTGGGACTCCTAGTTCTTAATTTGTTCACCAGGTGGCGCTGCAATTTTTTCTTAATTTTTTATGAATTTTTGTGTGTGTTATAGCTATTTTCGACTTCATCTCCAGAACCGTCAGTCAGATTTAGCTGAAACGTGGTGGATATGTTCCTCGTAGAAGGGTCAAACAAAGTTGTTCACTATGTGGAAATGCTGCAGATTCCTGATTTTTAACGATTTTTAATTCTGGTACTTGTCGCTCAATGCAGCTTTCCTATTGATTACTATGGAAGTCAATGGGCATTCTAATGCTAATTCACATTTTCGACTTCTTCTCCAAAACCGTCATCCAGATTAACGTCAAACTTGGTGGCAATGTACCTTGGGTGACTTTCTACCAATTTTGTTCAAATGTTCATGCTCCAGTGATTTTTGGATTTTTAATGAATTTTTTTGTTCTTTTTTTTTGACAAATCTTAAAAAATCTTCTTCTCCGAAACTGCTTACCCAATTGCTTTGATATCACACAGGAAGACATCAAGGGACTCCTTGTTGTTAATTTGTTCACCAGGTGGTGCTGCAGTTTTTTTCTAATTTTTTATGAATTTTTGTGTTTTATAGCTATTTTGGACTTCTTCTCCAGAACCGTCACTCAGATTAAGCTTGCAGTTGTGGATATGTTCCTTATGGAAGGGCCAAACAAAGTTGTTCACTCTGTGGGAATGCTGCGGATTGCTGATTTTTAATGATTTTTTCAATTCGGCTCCTTTGTGGTAAATGCACCTTTCCTATTGATTACCGTGTAAGTCAATGGGCATTCAAATGCTAATTTACATTTTCGACTTCTTCTCCAAAACCATCATCCAGATTTACTTCAAACTTGGCGGCAATGTACCTTGGGTGGGTGTCTACCAAGTTTGTTCCAATGGTCATGTTCCAATGAATTCGGATTTTTGTATGATTTTTTTTCAAAAATCTCTGCAAAGTTTTAATAGGAAAGTTTAACAGGGGAATTTCTTGTAATGGTCATAACTTTAATAATATTGACCAGATTTACTTCAAACGTGGTGATGATGTGCCTTGGGTGGATATCTACCAAGTGTGTTCAAATGGTCACACTCTATTGATTTTTGGATTTTTTAATGAATTTTTTTGTTCTTTTTTGGGGCAAACCTTCAAAATTCTTCTCCTCTGAAACCGCTCAACCAATTGCTTTGATATCGTACATAGACATTCCCGGGGACACCTAGTTCCCAATTTGTTCACCAGGTGGCGCTGCAATTTTTTTTATGATTTTTTTTGTATGGTTTTGCTATTTTTCACTTGTTCTCAGAACCATCCCTCAGATTAAGCTGAAATGTGATGGATATGTTGCTGTGGAAGGGTCAAACAGTTGTTTACTAGGGGGCACTGCTTTGGATTCCTGATTTTTAAGGATTTTCAATTTGGGTACTTATCGTTCAATGCAGCTTTCCTATTGATTACTATGCAAGTCAATGGGCATTCTAATGCTAATTCACAGGATAACTGACATGAAATTTACTGTTAACTTATAACTTGAGATCTGTTTTGAGTTAGCTACACGTTAATTATTCTGTATGAAGGTCATGCTGAGACAGTACATGAATGACCTTGACCTCGTTTGTGGGGTCACAGTACAACATACATGAATTTTACTCTTCATTATAACTTGAGAGCTACTTGAACTTTGATGTTGCACATGTAAGTGTTCTTCTATAAAGGTCAGACTTACTCAGAACATGGTGTCCTTGATCCTTTCCCAAGTTCATAGAGCTGCAAGTGTGATGAATGTCAAGATCAGCTGAGGCACGGGCTGTTCACACAGCCCTCTTGTTATTTCCGTGCTTATCTTAATTTTGTTTTCTTTGTGTGTGTTTCAGGGTCAGTCCACATCATGACCACCAGAATACAACAGAATTTATGATTAATTCTGTGGTTGGCTGTAACAGCATTAGGTGTGGAAGACTTGGACACTGGTGGTACCACAGGATCTGATACAACATTTTGGCCTGAACATAGCCTGCTTGCAACATGGACTTAAACCAGGGCCAAGCACAGCAAGCATCTGGTTATGATGCCACAGGTGCTGGTTATGATGCCCAATCAGCAGCATACTGGGGCACCAGCTACAATTACTGGGGTCAGGACAACAACTCCTACTGGAATAACTATAACTATGGGTATGGAGCAGAAGGATATGGAGCAGAAGGGTATGGATATGGTGGGTATGGCGATGGTAACAACTATTGGAACTACGACAGTGGGTATGGAGGAAACAGCTCCACATGGAACTGGCCTCAAAACAACACAGAGGAGTCCATGCAAACAGACCAAGGAGCCAATAGCTCTGGGTGGAACTGGTCTCAGAACCAGGGTGGACCCACTGCAAAGCATGGAGGCAACCCATACCCTCAACAAGGCAGAGGTGGATTTACAGGCTCCAACCGAGGTAACACTGGTGGCCACGGGTATGGACCAGTACGCAACAGAGGCAATCTTCGGGGAGGGAAGAACCTGGGTGCAAAGGGTGCAGCAGGAGGGCACTTCCCACAGAACCAAACACAACAAGATGGAGTGAGCAGTAGTACGCAAGAGCAGAATGGCTCTCCTGAAGATAAGGAAAGTGAGAACACACCCAGTGTAGGTTCTAGTGGGCGAATGGGTACGCTCGCCAACTTAGATTTATCAAAAGATCTGCAGGGGTCTTCCAGCAGACGAATGGGTACCATGTCAGGGATAAAAAACCATTCAAACCAGAGCCAGAACCAGCAGTTATCAGGAAGATGGGATGCACAAAGCAACAGATTTCAGCATCAGATGCAGACCCAGCCTGCAGGAAGAAGATGGGGCCCTATGAGCAACGTTGCACAGCAGCAGAACAAAGCTGGTGGTGGTGGTCATAGTGACATGCCTATGGACACTTCAGCGCCAGGGACTGGCAACAAGAAGGACAAAAAGCCCTTTGTACCAAATTTAGAGGTAGACAATTTATGGCCCGAGTTTGGTGAAAAACCCAAAACTCTAGAGCAGAAGATGGACAGGCTGGTGACACTGGTGAGAAATGCACAGCACAAGAAGAACCCCATAGAAACCCTCAATGCATTCCTGGGCAGGAAGGGATGTGACATGACTATCACCACAGCCATTGTACAGGTCCGAAATGAACCTGGTAACACACTGTTCACTTGCGACCTTTTCTTTGGTGAATACTTCATGGCACATGGCAGTGACAAAACAAAAAAGGCTGCCAGAGCAGATGCTTATAAAAAAGCGCTTGATCTGTTAAGAGTAAAGTCACATGTTGAGATACTCCGTGGCCACCCAAAATATGACAGGCAGCAAGTAGTCGGAGCAGAGGTTAATACTATACACACAACATTTAAAGAGTCAGCAAATGCAATAGACTCAAATGTCAGCCACCTGGCAGGCAGTCGCCAGAACAGAGGTCCTAAAGAAATTTTCAGCTTCATTATTTTGGAGCACAAACATATTGGACCAGAGAGAGGACAGAATGCACCTTACATACTACGCACAAGTGCTGATTTCAGTCATTACCTGATTGAGTTCAGCTATGACATTTTTCTCAGCAAGGATGAAAGTGAAATTCTTACAAGGTAAGCATAGTACTCCGACCAAACAGAATAATACACCTGATATGTATTGGAAAAAAGAAAGTCCAGACAGTGGAAAAAATCAGTAAGTGTTGCAATTTCATGAAGGAAATGTAAATCATCATCTGATCATAAGGCCCATATAGTCCAGCACAAAGGTGGACCCATTATATTTTTGGGTGTATGAATCCAGCTGTCTGTAGTTCTGAGCGTCTTCCATTTGTTATGTGAATGCAACATCGCAAGACTTGCTGGCCATCGAAAACTCAAACCTATCTCAGAAGTACCTTGACAACATTTCACATTATTGCATTTTTGGTGACTTTGACATCATTTTCAAGGTCACTTGTAAGCCATTTGTACATGAAGATGGACCCATCAGTCAATCGCTGTGTTGAAATACCCCCCAGGTCATTGTTTAAATGCTATTCTTGCTGCATAGTTCAAATTCAGTACGTTAAACTTGAATCTCAACACGGAAATTGGTAGGACTATTTTCTTAATGAATGGTGTTTCCATTTGCTGTGGGACATCATGTTACAAGCTCAAAATCAACATGACCAGTGTATGGTATCATATGATGAGACATACCATTTCTTGTTCAAGTTGTGTGGTTTGTCTGACAAGAGGGAAAGATACATTATATGATACGTGATGCTGCCTGTCTTGCAGTGTTTCAGAGCATTTCTTGCACTGGGTTAGAAAAATGTTAAAAAATCAAGATCTGTTGGCCATTCAAAAATTTTGGTAGCCCAACAACACACTACACAAGAGCAAGCAGTCAAAGGCTGCAAGGTGTGCTGGGGACATATTTAACTGATCATTGCCTAGATCTGTGGATGGAATACCTGCCACTTGTGTATTTATGTAGTAGTCTCTCTTTTGAGCAACCACCCCTATCGCAGACCAAATTTAAGCAGTTTGTATAATGCAGGTGGTGGTTCATTGCAGGAACCCCACATGCACGCCCTCAACAGCTTAACACCAGTGGATTTTCCCTGAAAGTGATACACAAAATGCAACAAATTTCTGCCACCACCACTCATCATTATCAATTACATATGCTTTGAAAAGAAATTATCATATATCACATTTAACAATTACAACCCTTAAAATCATTTTTTCAGTAAAGAACTCTTGGCTGGGAGCAGATGTGTTTCACAACTTTAAAATATAAAAAAAAAGTATAGAGTCTACACATTTGTTTTACATGGATTGTGAAAGAAGTCAAGCATTGACTTATCAAGTCACTCTCCATGGCACAGATGTTGGCTTATACTTCCTACCTTGTCTGTGGTGGAGGAAACCGAAGAACTCGGAGGAAATCACCGTGCATGGTGAAAGTGGGAGGAACTTTTTCCACATGCTGCCCAGGATGAGATCGAACCGGGGTCGCAGAGGTGAAAGCCGAGCATCTTAGCGCTCAGCCAACCGTGCAACCAACTTTAAAATGCTTGCTGTTTTTTTTTTCTTTTTTGTTTTAAATCTTTTTGCCATGACCCCCAATGGGCCTGGTGCATGGAGGTTATAAAATCTAGTTCAGGAAACTATCCAAAATATTCCAGCATGCAAAGAAAGAAATATGGTGGTCGAACTCCTCTGAGATCCGCTATCCAGAGGTCCCATACATGGGGAGTATGCCACATTATTTACTGCCATTGTAAATAAATAGAAAGATGCAACGCTCCTGAAAATTTGAGTTGAGGAGGAATTATAGATACTGATCGATAAAATTGTATACATGTACTTGTTATGAGTAAGGAAATTTAGTGTAGAAAGGTCTACATCCTTTAGCTTTACTGTTTGCACTCAAAAAATTGAACAAGAGCCATGTAAATTCTATAATAATAGGCCAGTTGCATGCAAGTATTTTGTAGCCTGGATATGGCTTAAATTTGTGTAAATGCAGTCTTAGGGATGTCCAGTTTCCGGAATCGCGGACGGATTCGCGGAAACTGTAAAATTAAATGGAATTTTACATTTCTCCAAAACTGAAACCTTCCCCGTTATTTTCGGCCATTCCAAAGCTTTATTTGAAGTAAATTCACATGAAACTAATCCTTCGTGATGGCTGCCATTCCATTCTAATAAACAATGATTTACCAGAGACCTCTGGTGACAAGTTTAAATAAATTACCCAATGCCCGCAGCTGGCCTCATTTTGTGCGGGACTATTATTTACTACGTGCCAAAGTTGGCCAGCAGTGTGGCAGCCATGCAGCATGGCGACGGACGCCAAACACTACCAGCCTCAAACAACCCTTCCTAATACTGCTGCCACACTAGACCCGGGATAGACCCGACACAGTGCTTCGGGAAGTAGCTGGGGCAGGTTAATTTGAGAGAACTTGCCACACTACAGTCTGATCTCCCGGAGATTGTTGTGGCCACACAGATACTATTAACCCGAGACAGGTCAGGAATGTCCTGAGCTGATGTCTAAGGGCAGCTGTTTATCTCAGCCAGGTCACTGTTACCAGATACACCCCCTGTGGAGCCCATCCCGAGTCAAGATCTCGCATTGAACCCTCATCATCCAGGGTTTGCCTGGAACATTAACTGGATATCATTCCGGGGTAAAATTTTATAGTGTGGCAGAGTTTCTCGAGTTAATCTCGGACTGAACCCGAGATATTTGTCTAGTGTGGCAAGGGTATAAGTTGCAGAGTGGATTAAATACCAAAAACTGAAAAAAAAACGGAATTATCCATTTGAGAAAACAGAATTTTTAATTTGAAAAACAGAAAATGACAAAAAACTCATGGAATCTGGACATACGTACAGTCTTAAATGCTGTTTGTTTTACATGGTTGCTGGTCATGTTTAATAGGTGGTCATTCAAACTATAATGGTCGCTCACAGGAGGGGTCATTCAAGATAGGGACCACTGTGCCATTCTTAAAAAGTTATAGGCCCCCACAGAAAAAGTTTGATTTTGGACTCTGTTCTATAGGTTTCTTTTCACCAATTGGTAATACCAATTTAGCAGCTAAAAACACAACTGAAGAATGTAACACCAGCCAACACCGAATGTGTAATTTTCCCGCCATAACATTATGCTGCGACATATTGAAACTTTTCAAGAAAAAAATGTACTCTAATGCGTAGCCAGCCAACTCACAACTTTTGCTATTGTTGTGACTTAAATTGATGGATTCATAGTCACATCCTCTCTTAGAACAAAATAACAATGCATGAACAAAAATTTATATGAATGAAACTGCATGTGTGTTGGTGCAAGCCTGAAAGACTGGAGCAATGGCAGTATCAATGACTGATAACTCATGAGGACAGGCAGGCAAAGTACTGTTCAATTTCCCAACACGCTTCCCTTGTATAAATTTGTTGTGGACTAATTATTTAATGAAGAGTTAGTATTTGGGAAATATTTTTAAATGGCCTTATTGATTCAAGTTCCCTGACGTTTTCAAACATTTGGCTGGTTTGGGGCACTTCACATCAATGTCTGGTTGATGCTTTGCATGCACTTGGCCTCTTGGTCTTGTGTATTTTTAACTTTTGCATTATAGAAAGGCATAAAAATTTAATTTTTCCAGCTTTGACTGACCGAAGTCATACTTGCACATTATGCGTGCTAGCGCTTAGGAACTACAAGCCTAGAATACATATTGTTCCAACACCACAAGGGAATCCTTATGACTCAGCTCATGTCAACACAAAAAAGTGCCGTAGAAAAACTTTTTTTTCAAGTGGTTGGTTGAATCTGTGCTCAGCTGGTTTTAAGTGCAATAATATTTTTACTGGTCTTAAGCCTCTAGCCCCCCCCCCCATATGTTTCAAACCCTGCAATGCAAACAGCTCTCTAAAGAAGTGAACTACCGTGTAACCTGGCAGGGTTTTATATTGTGTAAATTTTTTAAAAATCAACCTTTTGCTCAAAATTATCATTATTTGCTCATTTCAAAATCTACAGAGAAGACCCATCAGATTGTAGTCTAGACCTTTGTGCTGGTACTTCAGTTTCAATGGAAGGTGCTCTGGTATTTTGATAGGGAGTGTGTAGACTGAATTATATGAGTAAATTTGTTAAGAACTTGAAACATCATTACCTATTGTCTGATTTAAGATGCTGTCATGATTTGCTTCATACAGGTGCAAAGTCAAGCTGGAAGACAAAATCATTGCCGTTGGAATTGAACCCACACGAGCAGAAGCCAAAAATACTGCCTCAGAGAAAGCCTTGGAGTTACTTTACCAGATTTGCTGGACAATAGTGGTAAGATAAATGTTCAAGCACATGAAAGAAATATTGGACAATATTGTCATTCTTATTTTGTCACCCGATTGGGTTTACAAAACCAGAGAAGCCCTTTGAAGAGGTTTGTCAGATAGACTTTTTTTTAGCTCAGCTGACTGGTTAGTCAGCTGAGCTTTTCTTATGGTCCTCCATCCGTCCTCCCTCAACAATTCACATTTTCAGTTTCTTCTCCGAAACCGTGAGCCAGATCCACTTCAAACTTGGTGGGGATGTGCCTTGGGTGGGTGTCTACCAAGTTTGTTCAAGTGGTCATGGTCCAGTAAATTTTGGGTGTTTTATGATTTTTTTTTTGTTCTTTTTTTGCACAAATCTTAAAAAATCTTAAAAATCGTCTGAAACCACTCACCCAATTGCTTTGATATCACACAAGAACACTCCCTGGGGTTCCTAGTTTTTACTTTGTCCACCAGGTGGTGTTGCATTTTTTTTTTTTTTTCTAATTTTTTTTTTTTTTTAATGCATTTTTGTGTGTTTTTTGCTATTTTCGACTTCTCCAGAACCGTCACTCAGATTAAGCATAAACGTGGTGGATATGTTCCTTCTGAAAGCATCAAACAATGTCGTTCACTATGTGATAATGCTGCAGATTCCTGATGTTGAACGATTTTTTCAATTCAGCTACTTTTCGGTAAATGCACCTTTGCTATATATGCAAGTCAATGGGCATTCTAATGCTAATTTACATTTTCGACTTCTTCTCCAAAACCATCATCCAGATTAACTTCAAACTTGGTGGCAATGTACCTTGGGTGGGTTTCTACCAGATTTGTTCATATGGTCATGCTTCAGTGATTTTTGGATTTTTAATGATTTTTTTTGTTCGTTTATTTTATTTATTTTTTTTTTTTTACAAATCTTAAAAAATCCTCTTCTCCGAAGCAGCTCACCCAATTGCTTTGATATCACACAGGAAGACACCTACGGACTCCTTGTTCTTAATTTGTTCACCAGGGAGCCCTGCAAATTTTTTTTTTTTTTTTTTTTTTCTTTTTGTGTGTTATTGCTATTGTCTTCTTTGCCAGAACCTTCACTCAAATTAAGCATAAACGTGGTGGATATATTCCTTGTGGAAGGATCAAACAATGTCGTTCACTATGTGGGAATGCTGTGGATTCCTGATGTTGAACGATTTTTTTCAATTCAGCTACTTTTCCGTAAGTTCACCTTTCCTATTGATTACTATGCAAGTCAATGGGCATTCTAATATGCTAATTTACATCTTCAACTTCTTCTCCAAAACCATGATCCAGATTTACTTCAAACTTGTTGGGGATGTACCTTGGGTAGGTGTCCACCAGGTTTGTTCCAGTGGTCATGTTCCAAAGATTTTTGGATTTTTTTAATGATTTTTTTTTTTTTTTTTTTCAAAAATCTTTACAAAAGTTTTAATAGGAAAGTTTAACATGGGAATTTCTTGTAATGGTTATAGCTTAAATAATTTTGGCCAGATTTAGTTCAAACTTGGTGGGGATGTGCCTTGGGTGGACCAAGTTTGTTCAAATGGTCACGCTCTATTGATTTTTGGATTTTTTATGATTTTTGTGGGTTTTTTTTGGACAAACCTTAAAAACTCTTCTCCTCTGAAACCACTCGCCCAATTGCATTGATATATCATACATAGGCACTCCCGGGGACACCTAGTTCCCAATTTGCAAAAGGCAGGCTGAGCACTTGCATCTGCCAATTATAAAACAACAGATGGTCACTGGATCATAAAAAGAGGGCAACAGCAAAAAAGACTCATTATGTCTACTATCGGAGCAAGATGGAGCCCTTTAATTTTTGAACACATATCATTGCACCTAAAACAGCACACTTGACCGTTTACTGCAAAGTGTACCAATTCACTCCTACATTAGAGTCAACGAGATGTGGTTGATGGCACACAAAAAGAAAGTGAAGCATTCATAATCTTGGTAAACACAGGTCTCATTTTGGAACAACTGTAAACACTAGCTCAAAAACTTCTCAAGCTATCGCATGTAAACCAAATTCACGAATGTGGCCCTGTCCGTTATGGAATAGGGTTAGGGTAATCCATCTTTGAAATTGACCTATAAAAGCTCTAGGTCCAAAATTTCTCAAGTGATTATGCGGAAACTATATGTGGCTCTGTGATCTCATCAATTGGGATCAAGGTCACTGATCTTAAAATTTGACCTAGCCTGTATACAAAACTTTAATCCTGTGCAATACGAAAGCTCGAAGTCAAAATTGTTGATGTAATCGTGCGGAAACATTGTGGATGGACATATGGGCAAAAGTGATTGCAAAATGCCTCCTTTGGAGGGATGTGTACGTGTACGGGACTGAGCAAAAAAACTAATACTGAAAATTTACCATTTTCAGCCGGTTTTTTAGCCGCCAGGCACTTGTCTGGTATTTATAATATGTATTTACTACATGCAGTTAACATTTTATATTCTTTTACCAACCGAATGGCTGCACAACATTTGCATATTAGGCAGATGCATTTTTATGTGCTTTGGAAGATGACTTGTGAGCACTTATTGCTTGGGTTGGGATAATTTAATAATGCTAAATGTCTCTAGCTAACTCAGTGATAGATATCCATTGTTGTATGTCTTTATTATTCACTTACAGAACAGACTAGTGTATAGATCAGGGAGAGATATCAACAAGTATACATGTTAAATGTGTTGGTTTTTCACTTACAGAACAAAGAAGTGGTAGACCATGATAGCTTGCTAGACAAGTTTCAGCTGTTGGATACCAAACCTGACAAAGACCCCAAGGAACTTGACACCACTATCAGAGAGGACAACATTGGCCACCAAATGCTGGCCAAGATGGGGTGGAAAGGGGGAGGCATTGGGAAGGAAGGTGAGGGTATAGAGGACCCTATTGCTGTAGATGAGCTGTATGGAAAGGAAGGACTTGGACTACGCTCAGAATCTAGCATACCAGAGATTTTTCGGCAAAAAGTAAAGGAACTTTTGCAAAATTATCAAGAAGGAGACAGTTTGGACAATATTGTGTTTGACCCCATGCTGAAGAAGGAAGAACGCATGGAAATTCATAATGTAACCAAGAAGATGGGCCTCAAATTCCAAACCCGAAAACATGGCATTCAAGTTTTTGCAATTGTGGGAAGAAAGATGGGTGCACAAGAGTTATTAGCATTTTTGCAACAGAAAGGTGGCTCAACAAAGAAGTACGAGCTCTTGGCACCAGGTACACGAAGGACATTTGTCTGGGAAAAATGAGCTCTGGGGTTCCCACTCATTCATCATCCAAAATGAATAAACAGGTTGCTGTATATTTAGCATTTTTAGCTGGAATAAACACGGACAAGTCTTCACATTTGTTTCCCGACACATACAGAATGTTGTGCAAATGTTTTAGGAGCCAGTATGAGAAAGATTATTGCAATATAAGTAAGACAAAGTCACTACCATTAATGTTCATGAGTACAGCAATATCTGTACAACTCATTGGGTGTTAAAACCAGTCATTTTTGTTGTTGCACAAAACTCACAGAGTGTATTCACAACATTTCTGCACTTTTAAGTATTCTCAGAAAAGGCTCTGTGAGTTTACGGACGTCAGTGTACATTCAAAGCTATTAAATCTGTGTCCAAGCATTTTATTGTTTGTTTGAAATCAGAAGGGACTTCAACAATGTGATCAAGATGTTGCCTAGGTACCTTTGTTACCTGTCAGTATGATGCCATTTTAAGGTTGGGAAATTCACGCTTTGCAGTGACAAATAGTGCTGAATCAAGACTGAGGGAGGACTTGCTAACAGCTACATGTACATGTGTTGCGTAAAACTGGAGAATGCAAAGTTTCCCTACCTGTTACATGCGTTTCTGCACAGTAACAAAGAAACTGTGCCAATGTTACCTTGATTTAAGTTGCATATACAGAAAACATGAATATGAGGTCTTACTTGTGGGAAATTAATCCTGCTTGATCCGAAGTGAAAAGAGTTTAGAACAGGTAATGGTAATCCTCACTCTCTTTCAAAATAGATTTTACCACAGTTGGGAGTCAAAACAGTGGTTACCATAGATAAACATTGTTTTTGAACAGTAGATGGGTATGTATATCACTCTCTTAATGACAGTTCTAATTTGGTTTAGGTCCAGCCTTTAAAGTCATGACCTTCTCACAATGACATCAATTGCTATCAGGAAATTGGATCAGTGGGACTCCAGGAGTTCTAATCAGATCATCATAAATTATCATTTAGAACAGAGTAAGACTCAATTCCTCAAAATATTTCAGACATTACTTTCTGATAATAATCGAACAAATAATGAGAGGGAATGTGAACCAGAGGCAAAAACCTGTGCCAACCTTCATGTGTGGTGGTTTAATGCTTTCATGTCCAGTTTCGACAAAAATCGATGTGCTGTGGATTGACATAATGATACTAGCTTCATATTCCCTGTAAATGTACCTTCATTCCAGTACAAGCATGCATACAGTTGCAAAGAGAGGGTATCAGAATGGTCCAGGTCAACAGCTTAGCATGCTTAGGGGGTATTGTGCTGCAGAAAGCTGTTGACTCCAGCAAAACCTGGCACTGGCACAGTTAAATCTGAGTCACTTCATAACTGTGTTCTGGAGATCAGTGTTGCCAACCTGCCAAACTTAAAACCCAGCAGATGGATAGTACAATTTAGGGAGATTGATACATTTATATGAAATATAGGAGGAAAATATTGATAACTAAAAAATGTCAGAAATCAACAATTATTCAAGAATTTTCTGCGTAAAATTCCAGCCTACTGCCTGATGGTTGGCAACACTGCTCCTTAATTTGCTTAAAGTGATCAGTCTATAAGGCATACATGGGGAACAAAAATTTGGCTCTCGAGTCTTTCTTGATAGTAACTGATGACCTCTGTAGACAACATACTCTATGGGGCAGAGTGCGATCATTAATTAGCTCCATGGGTCCAGCTGCTGGGTTTAATAAAAATGATATGAAGGTTTCCAAAATCAGCATATTTGTTGCAGAAGTTCTAAAAAAATACAGAACAATTGATTATACAGTAATTATTGAAAAATGTCTGATGAAAATGAAAAGAAAGAGTTTTACTGCCATCACGTTTTACTGATCCCCCTAAACTCAGCTGAAACCATCAGGTGCTGCATGCCCAAGGATAGGAACTAGCATTTGCTTGAACTGGAAACATACCTGTGCCAATGGAAGTTACTGACAAGAGTGCAAATCTTTGTGGGACAGGCTAAGCAATGTTGTAAGTAAAAAGAGTAATTTTGTGGACAGCTGTGCTGCTACAAAAGCGCAAACTTGTTTTACAGCCGTTTTAGGGGTTGGGAACAGGGGCTGTGACCAAGTAGAGTAAAGCCATTCTCTTTACAGAGCTCTCAACTGGGGCAAGTTTTGCTTTGCTGTCCAGGTAATTCTTTCAGTTTTGGTTGAAAATATACTTCCTAACATATTCTTAAACAACACAAATCTGAAGGTATTGTGCCAATTGAGGAGAATGAATATTCCCGTATTTTCAAAGCATGCTTTGTTAGTTTCATCCTTCACTAATTGAGAGTGCAAAACTGACCATTCAGGCAGTGGAAGTAGATATGGTTATTCTGGCCATTCAGCTGATGTGGAAGAAAGAAGCAAATGAATGGCTATGTATAGCTCTGCCTCATTGTATTGTGGACCATATAATGTAAAACTTAATAGGTCTGATTCGTGCAAGTTTTGTGATGGAATATTCACAAATAGTTACCTTTGTGTTGCTTCTACAGTTCCATCCTGTCTAGTTCTCTGCATTACTATGATCACAATAAACATTTGTAGCATCAAATGTAACATGTGTTTGTGTTATATTATTAAAAAAAAAATGAAGTACATTTAATATATGGGGCAGGAAACTGCTAAGAGTCCATAAGTCTTAACCACTGATGAATTTTACTTATTCATAACTGACCTAATAGAAATATGTGGCAAAGTAATGTAATTTCTTGTGATAGGATTAGAAATTTGGTCAGACAAATGTGAAATGATGGCAACAATTCTAAAAGCAAACCTGAAACATCTCTGAGAGGTGTGTTCAGTCACAATTGGACTCAGTGCTGAGGTGATCTGGCAGAATTTGAAATTTATAACAAAATGCATTACTTGTATACAGTGGTCCCCCTCTCACCCAAGATAATCCCTCTTGAAAGGCCAGCATTTTTATGTTGAAAGTATGGTATTTTCATTATGTTTTCACTCTCGCGAGAGGCCACTCCTCTTATAAGGCCACTTTGTTACATTAGGTATACAGTTGGTTTCCCCCCCCCCCCCCCCGCCTTTTTAAGGTCCCTCTGAAGAGAGGTGCTCACCTTCGGAAAGGCCAATAGGCCAATTCTCTGTGTAGCAGTGATGGCAGTTTCATTATTTTTACCCCCTTCTGGAGAGGTCATCCCCCTCATAATGCCACAATTCAGGTGGTGGCCATAAACGAGGGTAACCACTGTAGTTCATCATCTCAAAAAAAAATTCTTCAAAATAATTGTTCAAGAACTACTGTCTGGATTTTAAGGCACCATAAGCTAGCACAGCCTATGCACTAACTTGATGACAATCCTTAACCTAGCTGTGCAGAGCACAGGTCACAGAGCTTCTGTGATCATTCGCATCTGTTCTTCCATCTGCTCATCTTGCTGCATTTGAATGTATCCAGTCAACAGTTTTCATACATGTATTAGGCCTGTAGGACCATCACGACTTACAATGTATGTAAATTTCATGATCCGGTTCAACATAAGTGGACCTGTGACCTATTTTTTGCAGCTCACCAGGCCTGTAAAACTGAAAGAAGTACCTAGGTAATGACGGACATATGTAGCTTGGACATCAATGGAGAAGAAAATTGAGCCTCCAGTCCAAAATTTCATCTGAGTGCATTGTACATAAAAGTGTACTTGGTGACGTACTCGTTAGGCCCCAGGGACCAGTTGCAGCTAGAGGTGATTCATTTTTCCTCAACTTTCAATGCCAGGTGGCAGGCCACTGTGTATTGATCATGTTGGAGAACAAGACTGCTGTGATCATGGATATCAAGAGGCAGGGAAGTGCTATCAGATTGCCCTTGTTGGCCAAGATTATCCTGACATAGTGTATCAAATGGCACAAAACTTCATTGCATATGCACAAAAGAATCACTGAAAGTAGAAAGCCAACCTGCTCTTTCAAAAATACCAGGTGATAAGGATGTTCAAGATAATGGTATCTCGGAGTGTGCAACAGTCGTAAGAGGAAAAATCATTCTTGTCTAAAAGTGATGACTCCAACTGGTTTAAATTTGTTGCATGGTGTAGTTATCGAGAAACTGCAGTGGATTCTTGATACAGATCTGTTCATTCAAAAGCTGTATCTCTAAGCTCAGGTGAGCTTATTTGTTGGTTAGGCAACTGTCTTCTGTCTGTCAGTGTCACCAATTCACATTTTTGACCTTTCCACAACTACTCACCAGATTCATTTCTAGCTTGAAGGATATGTACCTTGGGTGGGTCAATACCAAGTTTTTTCAAATGGTCCAGTGTATTTTCTTTGAATTTGGTGCATTCATTTTTTTGGCCTAATGTTCAAAAATCTTGTCCAAAACTGCTAGGCCAATTGCTTCAATATTACTAGGGGAGGCTTCTGGAGATCCCAAATCCTTAATGTGTTCAACAGGTGGCACAATGGCTTTTGACATATTTTTATGCAAAAAGTGGGGGGGGGGGGGGGTGTTTTTTGTTTTTTTGCTATTATCAACTTATCCAAAACAGGTACTCAGATTATGCTGAAACTTGATGGAAGTGTTTCTGGCAGAAGGGTTAAACAAAGTTGTTCACAGGGTGGCGTTGCTGTGAATTCCTAATTTTTAATCGATTTTTCAATTGGGCCTTATCAGTTAATGCATACAGTCCTATTGATTACTGTGCAAGTGAATGGGGATTGCACTTCTGATTGACATTTTCAACTTCTCCAAAACCTCTTTTTCAGATTCATTCTAAACTTAAGGGTGCACGGTTGGCTGAGCAGTAAGACGCTCGCCTTTCACCTCTGCGACCCCGGTTCGATTCTCGTCCTGGGCAGCATGTGGAAAAAGTTCCTACCACTTTAACCATGCATGGTGGTTTTCTCCGAGTTCTTCGGTTTCCTCCACTAGGCAAGGTAGGAAGTATACGCCAACATCTGTGCCATAGAGAGTGACTCGATAAGTCAATGCTTGACTTCTTTCACAATCCATGTTAAACAAATGTGGCTATACTTGGGGGGATGTACCTTGGGTGGGTCTCTATTAAGTTTGTTCAAATGGTCATGCCACTGTGATTTGTGGATTTTCTATTATTGTTTTTGGTCATTCTTTGGCCAAATATTACAAAATCTGCTCCAAAATTGTGTGGCAAATTGATTCAAAATTGCATAGGAATACTTGAGGGCATGCAAGTGGGAGTTACAAAGTACATGGGTGGCCTCGACCTCATTCTCAAAGTCTCAAGGTCATTTAGATGTGACCTTGAATTCATTCCCAAGGTCACAGTACAACTGACATGAAATTTACTGTTCACTTGATAATTTAAATCTACTTTGAGTTAGGACCTTGAAGATGCACATAAATGTTTCTCTAGGGAGGTCATGCTTGGGCAGTACTTGGGTGCTTTTGACCTTATTTTTGAGGTCACAGTGCAACTTACATGAACTTTACTAGTAACTGTAGTTTGAGAACTACCTGAACTAGGACCTCGATGTGGCACATGTTAGTGTTCTTCCATAAAGGTCAGACATGCTCAGTACATGGGTGACCTTGATCCTACTCCAAGTTAACAGAACCACAAGTCTGATGAATCTGCTGGTCAGCTGAGCATGAGCTGTTCACACAGCCCTTTTGTAAATGATTTTTTTTTTCAGTTTAGGTACTTCTTGGTAAATGCACCTTTTCTATTGATTACCATATGTATTAAGTCAGTGGGCATTCTAATACTACTTCACATTTTCAATTTCTTCTCTGAAACCATCTGACAGATTCACTTCAAGCTCTGTGCCAATATATCTCAGGTCGGTCCCTACCAAAGGCTCATGCTCCCTTAATTTTTGGAATTTTATGATTTGATTTTTTTCATTCTTGTTGGCTAATCTTAAGAAATTTCCAAAACCGTTTGCCCAATTGCATTGACATGACACAAGAACACACCCAGGGACTCCAAGCTCATAATTTGTTTGCCAGGTGGCATCGCAATTTTTTTCTTTTTTGGTTTTATGATTTTTTAAGTGCTTTTGCTATTTTTGACTTCCTCTCTAGAAATGTCACTCAGATTATGCTGAAACTTAATGAAAATGTTCCTGGTGAAAGGGTCAAACAAAGTTGTTTCCTTCCAGGCAGTGCTGTGGATTCCTACTTTTTAATGATTTTTCGGGTACTTACCAGTAAATGCACCTGTCATATTGATTGCTATTCAAGTCAGTGGGCATTCTAATGCTAATACATATTTTCGACTTCATCTCCGAAACTGTCTGCCAGATTCACTTCAATCTTGGTGGCAGTGTACCCTAGGTGTGTCTCTAACATGTGTGTTCAATTTTCATGCTTCAGTAATTTTGGACTAAACAGAACCATGAAAGTGGAATTTGCTTTCTGCATAATATATTCCTCAAAGGGCAATGCTATTTGGGGAAGTTTTGGCAAATCTGAGTAATACTTCTTAATGCCATATGCACTCACCTTGAGCTCAACACAGGTCTATCCAGTTGCAACTTTGATTATGTGAACAAGCTTAGGTCAGCTGAGCATGGGCTGTTCAAACAGTCCTTTTGTTAATAGGTTTCAGACTGTTTTAGACAGTGGAACACTGCAGTTACAGATCCACAATTTCAGTGCTGGACATGAAGGGTATCAAGATGGTCTGTTGCAAGACACTCTCACATCTCAAAAAGAGTTTTTATGTCGAGAAACCAATAAAACAAAACACGTTCCTGCATCAGCATGTAGCTATAGTGCTTGTGAGTCTATGGTCATCTCAAAGGACATAGATATACTGGAGATTGATGTGCTGACCTACAAGACTGTTTACCTTATGAGGCTGTCCTTTGGGGATGGATGAAAAAGATTGATGCTCTCAATCACTGGATACAGGTTGGTTGATGGATGGCTGGCAGGTGTTCTTACAGCACAATCCATTCTTCATGACCAAGGCATTGTTATTTGGTCTCCCGATCACTGCATTATTGGGCTTCCCTATCAAGGTTGTGTCCACCAATATGGATAAAAGTAATCTAGATAGGTTATTGGGTTCAGTAATTAGATCTCTTGCATCTCAGACAAAGTGGGTCTATTAGTTCGTCAAAAGCCACTTTCTCCTACGTAGAAAGAAAGATTCTTGTGGTGTATGTTTTAACACTGTTGTGAATGGGAGATCAAAGCAATCAACAGCTAGAATACTTAGCCTATGATGAGATTTTGGGACTAAGGCAGTTGCAAAATATCAGAACTCACAGAGTAGGAGCCATTGCTACTTATGGGATGCTTTGGAACAGTATCTTTTTTGTGACATGGCAGCATGCTGCTGGATTTCACATTTTATATTTTCTTATTTTTAACAATGGTGTGTGATCTGTGTAGAGGGGTAGACCTTCTCGCTCACACCATGAAGTATTCTCACTTCAATGTGCAGACTAGAGGTAAACTTTGAGAACATTAAGTTGCAAACTGTGGAAGGGTGTTGATTAAGACTTTCAGGTTCGTTTCTTGGTAAATTTAGGACCTCCATTCTAGAGGCACCTAAGACAGGGATTCCAACAAATATTCATGCTTCTGGGCATCTTAAGGTCTTGTTTTCTTCCCATGTGGGGGAAGGCGAGAAAGCTCAAATGATCTGGAACCTGTGGAGGTAAACTCAGATGAATCTTTTTTTTCACAAAAGACAACCAAACTTCTCTCCTACTTCTGGCTTGTAGTTGCATGGTAGTCCAGTCAATTTAGGATGCATAAGGCGCACACCTAGACAAAATTAGAACAGAAATGCGGTTTGTTGCAACTTGTTTTTTAAGCCTTCCTCTATAACATATAAAAAATGTAGAAAAAAGTAAGCACGGGAAAATGACTAATTTGCATAAATTAAAAATGGCTGCCAAAGTGCAAAATTTTCACAGAGATGCCTAGATACAAACAAAATATAGACAGTCTCCTTTCAAAAGATCGTACAAACAGAAAGATTTAGGACAAACAATCATTTGAGCTATACCACACAGTTGTTAATCAAATAGATATTCAATATGGCAACCATTTTCCAAGATGGCTGCCATTTATTATTGACAAAAGTTGTCCTGTAAGTTTGGCATGTACAGGGACAGACTAAGATAAAATTTGACCAGAAGTGTAGTTTGTTTTACTAACCCTTAAGATTTTTTTGTTAAAAATCATATATGGGAAATGTAGGAAACATGTACATGGAAAATGTAGTAATTTATGGAAAATCCAGGGAATATATGCTAACGTGCATAAACAAGGCTGGTGGGAGTAGCACTCTAATGAATGAACTAGGGGACTTTTCTTGGCAACTAAAACCCAAAAAAACAATGATATGCAATGAACAAGCTAATGAAACTGAGGCATATATTAATACCATTGTTTCCCAAAGATCTTTCAGTATATTTAATTCAATACCCATATTTTACAAAAATGATAATAATGGGGTACAAAGCATTTAATGACAAAGATCTGTCAGTATACATATATTGGCAAGTCAGTTCCTGTGAGATATATATTATATCTTGGAAGTTTTCTGGGCACATGTTAATGTGGTATGTCTGTCCAGATGCATCTCACAATGCAAAGAGGCACTACATGTGGCAAGGAGATTTATATGTAAAGGGCATTTTTATATATTACTCCTAACACATGTTTCTCATTCGTCAATGTCTCCAAGTTCATCAACCATAGCAGCCCTTGAAAGCAAGGGTGAGTTCGTGCAACTTACACCCCTGCACTCCCTACATGCTGGTGAACAGTCCATACCATGCTTTTTGCATGTGCATCTACGTGTACTGCAGTCTGTTTTACAACTGCATCTGACCACCTTCAGAAGAGTCTCAGGAGCTGGAGGCAGGTCTGTTGTTCGTGGTACATATTGATCATGCACCCTAAGCCATCCGCATTCTTCTGGGTGCGAACCTGTACTTTTTCCTATCCACTCTTGCACTTGGAAATACACACGAGCACTATGATATACAGCAGCAGCTGCAGTGGGGGTAGAGTATGAACGTCGACAGATGAGACATTTGTTGAAACTTTTTCACAGAAATGTCGATGTCGGAGCTGATTCAAACCTTCATCCCTACGAGCACCATACAAACACTTCAGAGCAATTTATACCAGCTGAAATAACTTGCTGTTTTGATGCTCCATTTACAAACACTTTTGCTTGTTCTATGAAAGTAGAATCACTTCTGGCCTGTTTAAGAGCCAGGCTTTTGCCAATTCCAAAAAGACGTGAGGTTGCATCACAGCCTGTGATAGCATGTACAAAAGGCAACAGATGACATGTGGTTGGACCCAAGGTATATCGCAACCAATTGATGTTACACACCCTTTTCTTTTTTGTGGACTGGCTTTTGTCGGACCTAAAGAAAAGGTTACAGGAAGAATCATCAGCATGGAAACACAAAAGTACCAGAAGATCTGTATCTTAACCTATGACCATTGTTGGGCATTGGGTAGCAGCCTCTACTGCTGTCTGAGTAATGACAAGATCAGCGTCGCTCTCTGCCTGAATAGTCATGATGCCATTTCTTTGCAGTTTCTCACTCAGCAAGCAAATAAATATTTGCTTGTTTGCATTATTGGCCAAGAAGGTCTCTATTTTAGACTTAATTGGCATGCCTGGAACGAAGTGAACATCTCTACCAATAACACCATGGGATCTTCGAAGATGTGCTGTGTCCTTGGTGGATGGACCTGCTCCATATCCATCGAAGACAACAGTTGGGTTGTTGTATATTTTTACAACATAGTCAACATAACTTTGGCACACAGAATCAAAAGTGGCATCTCGTTGCCAGGGCAGTCGATGGATAAGAGAACCCCCATCCAGTATATAGCATATTTGTTCTTCTTGTTCATCTTGTGGTCCTGGCATCGGAGTCCCTTGTACAATGTTCCAAATTGCATCAGCAAGTGAAGCTTTGTTTGCTTCTCGGAGAAGTCCAGTTTTGTCAAACAAAGAAGTTGGTAAATTGGCTAGTTCATAATGAAATATTTCAGCCACATTCTATGTAAGAGTATTTGCGGTTACAGTTCAATATTACGAAGGTCCGATGTTCCGAAGGTTCAATGTTCCGAAGGGTCAATGTTCCGAAGGGTCAATGTTCCGAATTGTGAGCAGTATTCCTAAGGTTCATTGTTCCGAGGGTCCAATGTTCCGAAGGTCCAATGTTCCGAATTCAGACCAGAAAGTGGCCCAGTATTCCGAAGGTCCACTGTTCCGAAGGTCCGATGTTCCGAAACTGACGGCGAATATATATATATATATATATATATATATATATATATATATATATATATATATATATATATATATATATATATATATATATATATATATGAGTGTGTGTGTGTGTGTGTGTATTTGTATTTAAACAGATGCGCCCATCTATTCTACCAATGACATAGGCACACCAAATTTGGAGATTGTAGCTGTTTTGGCGGAAGAAAAGAAGATAGAAAGATAGAAATAAGTAAATAAATGAATAAATAATGAATTCACGCAAAAATAGAATGTCAGACACAGACAGAAGAAGAAGAAGAAGAAGAAGAAGAAGTGTCTTCTTTGATGTCGTCTTCGTCGTTTTCTTCGTCTTCATCTTCGTCTTTTTTGTCGTCGTTTTGTTCTCCTTCTTTGTGTTCTTCACAATGAGTTCTCTTAATGTTTCATAAACCAGCAAATAGGCCCATATATCAAATATAACGGATGCAAATTTGCATGTATGTATGTATGTATGTATGTATGTATGTATGCATGTATGTATATGTTTGTATGTATGTACGTACGTACGTACGCAGGTACGCACGCACGTACGTAGGTACGTATGTAGGTACGTACGTACGTGCGTACCTATGTACGTGTTGTCGGACTAACGAGCTGTCGGAATATTGAGCAGTCCCCGTTCCGTTTACGGGCTAAAAATGGCAATCTAATATGCAAAGACTCGTTAGTTATATCTCTGTGTGAACACAGACATTCTGTTTTTGTATGATTTTTATTTCTCTGTCTCTGTCTCTCTCTCTCTCTCTCTCTCTCTCTCCGTCAACCCTGTCAAATTTGGTGTGCCTATATGCCATTGGAGGTGTAGGTGGTAGCCTGACTTTGTGCAGTGATGATTTCAAAATTATGCAAATTAGGTACATTTGGAAATTTCAATTTGCTATTGCTTCAAAACTATTATACATAGAGATTTGATTTTAAGTGCTACATCCATGTTTGCAGGGCCAGTGCTTCTAATGCACAAATAGGTGAAGTTCTACACTTAAAATTTATGCAAATTATGGGCATTTTAAAATTTAAAACTTAAATACCTAAAAAAGTATGCTAGATAGAAACACAAAACTAAGTGTGGTGGTATGGCTTGAGTAGTAGCAATAAAGCAACTGCAAAACTTTGCGTGTCACACATTTCAACACACACAGACAGATTAGCTTTGCAAGCTAATCCAGCTTTTCTTGTTTTCTTTCTTTTTTATTCCTTCCTTCTTTCATTTTGTGTCGTATTAATCTCAGATATCGCACAAGCAAAAGGCTTTAAATTTTACATGGCTATAGTACATCTAGTGAAATTTTGCATATCGTTCAGAATAGACAAAAATTGTCATTTAGAAATTCTGATCGCATCTGGCTGTAAAGTATTTAACGTAAAGACCCAAATGTTGGTTTCATGTTCGGTCTGTTGGGGCTGCACATTTTTTGGACACTTTACCACAGGTGTAGAATTGAAATTTATGCTAATTAGGGGCAGTTGAAAAACGTTAAACGTTGAATATCTTCAACAATATTATTAATAAGCCTGCTATTCCAACAATTTATAGGTTTTTGATAACGGTGCGTCCATGAACCACCAACAAAATGTATAGAAGAAATACTTACAATTCCTGAAATGCATAATTTTAGAGTAATATTCTAAAAAATAGAAATTGGAGTTTGAAGTAATCAGAGTAATTTTAGCCCCTGATTGAAGGAGCACGGGTACTATCACCTTAATGATTAGGCCAATACACAACATTTAACTGTTCAACATCTTCAAAAATAAGATAAATAGAGTTGTAATTCATTCCAACATAAATTCATAAATTTGTTTTATATATGAGTCTATCTATTATTGCTATCAAAATGTGCAAATTTCACACACACAGACAGATTTTCATTCTAGCATATCTTTCTCTTCTAGTTCCCGTCTGACTTTTCTGTGCAGAACTCGTATCATAATCTCTCGAGTGTGCACAAAAATGAAATATGGTGGGTGATTTTGGACTGTAAAATCTCAGAAGCCCGTGAAACGCTAAACTTATAAAAGTTAGCGTGATACGATTGTGAACCCTTAAGCACAAAAAAAAAATTGTCGTAAATGTATTCGCTTAAATGTGTCACTTTATAACGGTGCTCTTTTGAAATGGGACGGATTGATACTGACAGAGGCTCTGTGTGCAGAAAACTGTAACATACTGAGTGTAAATATTTTCAAGATACCATATATTTCATTTTGGCTATCTCAAATTAAATTTCAGGTATCCTAAATTAAATTTGAGATATCTTTTAAAAATTCTTCATTAAAGACATCTTCAATATAATCTTATTTTGAATTTAAGTTACCTCCCCATGTTTTAGATGTTCACAAAAAGATCTACTAACGTCGCATTGTTTCGTGAATTAGGTGTATACCCTAAAGGCAGCAAAAAGGTTTGTAAAGATTAATTATGAATTTTACATTTTAAAATAGGTAGTTATGTGTATACTAGTAATTGTTCTGTTTGTAATTTGGACAATATGAAAACAAATACTGTCTGGTAAAAAAGAGTATGTTATTCATTAGATTGATGCAATGTGGAAAAAAGTTGTGTCATTCACTATACTTATGTTTTCCATCAAATTTTCAAACAACAGTAAACAGACAATTTTCATTCAGTGAAAAGTTTTCACTATCAGCGATTACGGAAACCTAATGACACCACCAAGATTATTTTTAAAAATTCGTAATTACGAGTTTTCTCGTAACAACGGATTTTTATAACTAAAAATTGCGAATTTCTTCTCGTGATTACGAGTTTTTCTCGTATTAACGAGTTTTAAAACTCGTGATAAGAGTTTTAACTCGTAAAAACGAGTTTTAACTCGTAAAAACGAGTTTTCACTCGTAATAAAGGGGTTTTTTCTCGCGAAATTACGAGTTTTTTCTCGTAATTTCGAGTTTTTTTTACTCGTGATAAGTCCCCCCCCCCAAAAAAAAATTTTGTAATGTTTTTTATCAGAAAAAGAATACGAAATGACCAGGCAACCCGCATCCTTTTTTCTTTTTTTTTACTTTTTCAGTCGATATACTATTTTTGCCCTATTTTTTGTCCACATGGCATCTTTTAATTCTTTTTTAAAAATTTTAATTTGGAAAAAAAATTTGTAGACCCGCAGCTTTTAAATTGACCCGCACGCTGATGAGAAACAGGATTTTTGTTTGGCATAAAGACTTAATTTCTTTTTCTACTTACAAATGTCATTTGTATTATTGTGGTGTTTAGCCCAGAGTGTGTACAAAGATTTTCATACAGTTTTTGTATTGGCATGTAATCAATAACAGTTATAATAATAACATATTTTCGCAGGCGATGTAGCCTATTTTCCAGGCGCGCCAACGCCCTTGTGATAGTAGGGCTATAGACTATATACATATAATTTTTCGGAATATAGAACCTTAGGAACAATGAACCTTCGGAACACTGGACCCTCGGAATATTGGACCTTCGGAATACTGGACCATCGGAACAACTGCAAGTTTTCGGAACTATGAACCTTCGGAACACTGGCCCTTCGGAACTATGACCCTTCGGAACTATGAACCTTCGGAACATTGGACCTTCGGAACATTGGACCCTCGGAATACTGAGCTGTCACCGTATTTGCAGCTGCTACTAAATGCTGAAAAAGAAGCTGAGGATCCACTTCAATGGACTCACCATCCACTTTGGTAGAAATCTTGTGACCTAATTTTACTGCTTGTTCATTTCTTTTGAATGTGTAGTCAAGCACATTTTGTCCAGCCATACTTTCCAGTATTTTTTGTCCAATGTCTTTGGCTTTGTCAGCATTCACAGCATCACAAGCAGCAACACCTGTTACAATGTTTAGGAGAGGCTGATTTGACTGAAAAGGATTTCTTTCCTGAAGAAAGCCAAGGATAGCCAGAGTATCCTTTTTATCACGTGCTCGTCTGGCCTCGGTAACATCCTTGTGCTGTTCACTTGTACCATAGCTTTTGCCTGTAAGCTGCTGCAGTGCTCCATTTATGTCCGAGCATGCTGGCATGGAAAGCAACCACTCTGTGCACTGGGTCTCTGCCATCCCACGGCCCCGTGTGAGTCCACCTGTGCTCTTCATGCTTCTCTGCAATGCTTGCTCAATGACCAAGTCTGAAGAAAGTCCAGCCCAATAGTGGTCACTCCGATGTATAACATGATGTCCTGCATTGAAGAAAGCAAATATATCTGGATGCTGTGACTCCAACTGGAGCATTTGTTGCAGATAAATCTATGCTGACTTTGCATACAAATTGTGGCCATCAGCACAAAAATATGGCAACATGTCATGAAGTGTATGAAGATGGAGGGTCCAATTTCCAGTCCGCTCTGCCTTAATAAATTGGTGCAGAAGCTCCACTATTTCCAAATACTGAATCCACAAATGAGCTGTTGGGAACTGTTTCAGGTCCGACATACTGTCTTGTAGTTTTTTGTGGACTGCATCAAGACAACGTTCTGTACATATTTCCTCTACAGACATTTCACCAAGCACAAGCTTGTCATACAAGTTGCTTGCTGCTTGTAGATCTGATGGAATTTGTTGCTCTGGTTGAGTCTCGACATTACTGCCAAGAGGATTCTCACTTTGTTCAGCCACTGGTGCGTCAGCAGTGCCCTGTGTCACTTCAGATGTTTCTTCACAACTATCAGTTAGGGTGACCTCGTATGCATGTTCCATAATTATTGCATACAAAGCAGACTCGACAAGAAAATGTCCTCTGACTGCTCTTGCAACAGCCTTACCACTGAGCATGTGACCAACAGTGTTCTGGGCATATGTAACTTCAAGCACTTCCTGGAGACCTGAGCCTGACATCAGATGCCCTATACTTCCTAGGAAACTCATCTCTGTATGAAACACACCTAGGCGCAATACAACAGAGTTTAAATCACCACCAGGTGGTTCACTGGCAACAATCATCTGGGCCTTCCACCATAAAGGCTGATCAAATGTCAGTACAGGTGTAACACCATGACGTCTGGCTTCTGCACAAACAAATTTTAGTGTTGAATGCACACAATGTATGTCACTAGCATTCATGTCTATCATAGGCAAGAATGTGATTGATGATGGACCTGGGTGGGTTCCATTACTGACCATCTGCATCCAGCCAGACCATCCAGGCCTTGATAGGCAGAGGGGCCATGCCACTTTCCAAAGAAGGTCTATTTTCGAGGAAGGGTCCGTGTACAAGATGTTTTGTAGTTCTTGGAAGACCAAGGGCCCTTTTTCACTTCCAGTGAAGAAGTGAATTTTAATCTTTCCTACAGCAGCCACATCTTCACTTGTTGCAGAACATCTTGGCACGGGGCTCTGTTGTTTGGTTTGGGGAGTTACAGCTGCAATTATCCCCATGCCATGGAACGTATTGTGTCCATCTAAGGTCCTCAGATTGTGGTCAGCATTGTCAGCTACAAACTGCACAAAATGGTCTCTAGTAAGATTAGGGATGTCAGTACCTTGAGATTTTGCGGCACACATCTCAAATCTCTACACTTCAGAGTAAGATGAACAATAGCCAAGACTATTTAAGGAATCAATCAAGAACTTTGACCCAAAATGGTGGTGCATCTGCACTGCCAAACCAATCTGAAGAGGTGCAATTACCACCCTGGGTCCAGCAGCCTGTACAATAGCTTGACCAATTGCTGCCATCTTCAGTTTTTCATCTTTCTTATTGCGTATGACTTTTATCAGGAGAAGATGCAATGAATCTGGAACAAATATACACGTAGAGTTTTGCTCTAAAGATGATATGTCATTTGGTGTTGGGTATGTTTCTTTGGATGCTCTGCAGCATTTGATGCCATTTTTTATCAAGTTGGCAGCAAGTGTGATTATTCTCATTTTTTCGGCCTCTGAATCTGTGAGCTTTGGCTCTTCATAAAAGCTCACAATGGAGGTATAAATAGTATGTGACGTACTACAAAGGTATCTGATATTCATGGTCTCTCAAAAGAGGAGGCCTCCGAAACGAGTAGTCGTTCAATTAAGGAGGGCTTACTGTAGTCATTTTTGTGTCAGTAAGAAAAGACCATTTTTAACTTAAATACATGGTAGCCATCTTGAAAAATGGCAGCCATTTTTTGGTTTTCTGTCTAACTATCATCTAACCTGCATGGTTAAAATGACTATTTGTGCTATACTTTTTATTTTTGTATTATCCATCGAATGGTTTTGTGTGCCCATTTAGAATAAATGTATCTGTAGTGATGGAAATTTTACATTTGGTGGCCATTTTTGATTTATGCAAATTAGTCACATTCCCATGCCTATATTTTTCTACATTTTTGATATGTTATAGAGGAGAGTTCATAGAACAAGCTACAACAAACCCCGTTTCTGTTCTAATTTTGTCTAGGTCAATGTATATATTGACTGGACTATGGACTACAGACACACTGTCATTAAATGGCAACAGGTCAGCTCATTTTAGTGGATTAAGTCTCAGTCCACAAGTTTACATTCGTTGAGAGTAGAGTACACCCTTACCCCACCAGTCTCTGCCAGCCAGAATAACTCTTCACAGTATCTGAGATTGCACACCTTACATACCTTCCCAGATATTCACCCACTTTACACCTGGAGACTTTACCACTTTACAGCTTTATGATGCATATAAGTCCATCTTTGTTGGGTGCTGTAAAATAATGGTTTTTAATCCTGGACTGCTGTAATACAGGCCATTTTGTACTTTACTTAATAAAGTATTGAATAAAAAGTTTTCATTGCACACTGTAGAAGGATCGTTCTACCCTAAATTTTGAGAGGCAGAGACAGACAGTAATAATGCTCTTTCTGGGCTTGCAATGATTTCTACATTGACAGACAAGTTGGACCTAATCAGGGCTCAACACGACATTGTTCAGGCACTTTCCCAAACCTCACAGATTTTGAGTTACTTCAACTAATTTCTTTGCATCTTTTCCTATCTTTCATATGTTAATCTGGTAAATGCATCAAATTGTCTACCTGCCCTGAACTAAATATTTTCAGGCAGTTGGGCAAACATTAACATTGAACCCAGCTAATGATGTGATGCTATAAGATCTGTCCATCATACAATCAGGTCGTTAAGTAGTCTTGAGGTTTGATTTAATATTAATTTATTGCATTTCAATACGTAGATTTATCCACCAAGGTGAAATATTACGAGCATGTGAAAATATATAAAATACAGAACCTAAAAATGTTGCTGATTGGGAATAGCTGAACATCTATGCAACTCCACTCGCCTGTGAGATATATGAAGCAGATGAGCATTATAACTTCATTTGCAGAAAAATAGTTTTAAAACTGAGTAATAATGTTTTATATATAAAAAATATTGAAAACATAATACATTAATGAATAACTTACTACACATAAATAGAGTGGCAGCTACATGGCTCACACTATAAGCTTGACATACAGATTTTAATTTTTGTACACAGCTACAATAGCCATCAAGATTGTGAGACACCCTGTATAATTTATGTGGAGCTCAGCAGCTTGAGGCCACTTCTGTGTTAAGGTTACGCCAATCTCTACCAAAAGTGGTGCCAGTGCTCCAGTAGCTTTAGACCCAGTACACTGGAATTACATGAACTCATTGTCTTGAATGCAGGAAGCCTATCATGTAAAGTGAGCATCCATTGAAAATGTCTTGAATATTGTTCACTATATTACATTGACCTGCACAGCCTAGAACAATAATATTTTATGAACTGCAGTTTTAGTGCAATTTTGTGTGTATTCCGTGGTGAAGCAGTGACATCCACACCACCATGGGTATCTGTTTTAAGCCCCAACTCAGAAACCCGGTGAATGTTGATTTCTATCCCTTCACGTACCACCGAGGGTGACCTAAAGTTCTTCAGATATTTTCAGGCAAGGATGTGAACATCTTTCTAGAATCACTTTGGATACCCAGAAAGAAAACATTTTGTTGTACAAACTGCCTTGCAGTGGTTTAAAAAAAAACAACTTTTGAATTCAGGGACATCAAAGTTTTCAAAATCAGTTTGTATGTGCTTAGTTTCACGTACTGTTTTTTTCATAATATCAATGTACACTTCAGAATATACATTGCTTTAGGTTTTGACATGACCAAATTAAAGGTAGCTGGCCCGAGGGTCTGCACTGACCATAGGGTTTTCCTTTGGCCACTTAAAGCTCATTAGAAGATGGATCAGATCTGTTCTCTGGGGAAACCCATGTGCATCTGTATGCAACTATGGGCATGTTACTTACCAGTGGATGCACCAAAGTCTGTTATATTTTGACAGTATATGTAAGGTATTCATGCAAAGTACATGCATCCTTGGGCCCTCAACAAGCATTTTATACATAATATATATATTGGTCATGGTCCATGATGCCAAAATCAAAATTTGTGTTGTGCTTTCGTAGACTTTTGCTAGTTTCAACATAATTAAAATTCAACTCCCCTCGCATTCATCACCTGCTCTTCATGAATAACTTGACTGCATTCAATAAAACCAGCTGTCTTACCTCTGCATGCCACTTGGGGGTTGGACACATGCCCTAATGCTTGTCTCAATTCTTTTTAGTATGTGACTCCGACCAGTGCCTCATTTGTTGTTGTTCGTGCTCTAGTCTATTCATAAATATACACAGCTGGATCTATGATTTCACTGCTTTTCAAATTTGTTGAGGATATACCATGACTTATTGTATACTCCTGCTGGGAAAAAAAGAGATCATTACTGTTGGTGTAGCATTTGAGTATCATGTAGAAGATGAGTGTGTCAATTTGTTTTGTCGGTGATACCATTCAATTTAATCAATTGTGGACTCTGCACCCAATGGTATGTAAATGAAGATAGTAATGGGAAGATCTTGGTGGGAGGGGGGTTATAATATATGAAACCAGAAGCTTATATTTTGTAAATATTTTAGAGCATCAATAATGGTATGATATATGCTATGTACGCAATTCACTTTGATGTAAAAATCAAATGTATTCTTGTCCAACTGTCCTTCTATGTATTGCGCCGTGTCCAAGGTGATCACAAATATGTGAATGATTTGCCATGGTATCGTGTCACTTTTGGATTTATAACAGGCGATGATAAATGCTTCAGACACAACCCAGCAGGCAGATTAAAGTTAAGATAGTAAGTAACGTTTAAAGGTGCTTTGATGAATGTGTGCCCTGGTAACTAGCAAAACATTATCATCACCAAACAACTCAGGCTATGCTGTTTCACTGATCCAAGTTACCCCCCACCACCCCACCCCCCCACCCCCTGCAAGAAAATGGTGTTTCAGTTGACTTTACTGCAAAAAAATGGCACACAATGACCACTTTCTCCACAAAGTTTCTGAGCCATGGTTGATCAATTTTCATTAGGGCAGGGCAGCCTGAAACTTTTTTTTTTTTTGTTTTATAAAATTTACTTAGGGCTGGGCCTTTTCAGTAGGGTTGGTTGGGCTACAGGAACCACAAATACATTTTTGTTGGGCCTTAGGTAACTTGGACATGTTTATGGATGTTCTTTCTCATTTTACACATTACCTCCTTTGGTGTCGGTTTAATTTATTACCTGGGAAAAGCGGGAGGCACTTGTTAGTAAAAACAGACATGTGTAAAACAACATTTTCATAACTTTATTTTTCTCTAGAGTCTAAAGCATTTCTAATGGAATGGAACACTGTGTCTTTATTTTTTTTTTCTTGGTGCACCTAATTAATGGCTGATGATCATGTCCACAGCTAGGTATCTCTTCACAACAGTGTATAGCGTAATATAGACATAATATAATACGGTCCATACATAAGATTTGCATGTCCGCAGTATCTCCTTCTTGAAGTTGACTCCTCTCTCCACCCGTCCCAGGAAATCCACTAAATTTCTATTGTAGTAGGCTGGACTGTGTCCAAAAGAACCAAAGAATTCTCCAGGTCCATATCTCTGCATAAATGTAACTATCCAATGTTTGCCCAGCATGTGATATGGGTCCTTGTTGACAATCAACAGACTCTGGTGTTGGTTCAGTTTATATGACAGTCTGTTTGAAGGGTAGACATCATGAAAATATTGTCCTGTAATGTTTCAGCAATGCTGGGCTGACTATGATGATTATTCCTTGTAGGCATATATTACTAGTATAGTTCACTTCAATGATGTCTGGAAAAATGGCATGTATCAGCAGGTCCAATGTTGTCAGCAGTGGCTGAGAAAGCCTGGCCTCCACTTTGATGTTGCCTTTTCAACTAATAGGCATGACATCTTGCATATGTTTAGATGGGTCAATGTTGAACAGACAAAGACAATAACCATTTGGATAATTGTGTTGGCCAATGCCATTTCCATCATTAGCATTCCATTTACCCCTGCCATAAACAAAGGTAGCTAACAATCCATGTGTAACTTGTTTGTGTAGTCTGGTTCCATCCAGTGCTTTTTATGGCTTGTGTAGTCTGGTTCCATCCAGTGCTTTTTATGGTAGAAATAGCCATTCACAATAACATGTAGGTAATTCAGGTTGTGATGATAAAAATTAAATGGGTTGTGACTGTAAGGGGCCGTGTCACTTGTCATGCTTAACAGCATTTGACGTTAGACCTTTTGACCCACCCCAGCCCCCAGCCCCTCCTCTTTATGTCAAAAGTGAACCTCCGTGACACGCAACTGATCTTTTCCTCGTGCATCATGAGTCTGCTCTAGACCATTATAGTTGACCAATTAATACTCAGGCCAAGGACTGGTCTTCTCCAATTAAACTTAAGCTGACCTCCTCTATGTATCATGAAGCCAGACATTGAGTGTATATATTTAATCTAATCATCATTGCTTATTTAATTATATTGAACAACTTTTCACCTCCCATCTTTATGATTCTTACCCTAGCACACTTTGCACACTGCGGGCAAAGTGCACCAAAAAAAGCTGTTGACTAAGACCATCATTTATGAAACTGAATTTAGACTAGGCATGCTGGTAGCTCTCACTTTGGCACCCCACCCATTGCCAGGCCCAAATGGTATTTATGGCACAACTCCCTCTTTGAAGTGGAGTACAAGGGTGACCTTCACCCAAGGAACCCAGCACAGCCTGCATGAGACATCATGCATGGCCCCTGTTTCCACAACTTCAGGCTATTCTCTGGAGTGAGCTGGCAGACAAGAGAAATTGTTTTCATGAAAATCAGTTAGCTAATGACCACCAGGGTGGTCTTGGGCCAACGTGGGCCTACAGGGCCCTAGCTAAAGCATATCTCATTTCCAACAATGTTGATTAGGCGGTGGATCACATTTAGGATTCTCAGCCTACTGGGCCCCGAGGACAACCCCATACCCCAACAGATCATGTGATAGAACCACGCTGACTGAATGAAGGTCAGCAAATTACAAACTTATGATGGCACCATGGAATGGGAAGCTTTTATAGTGCCATTTGAACATGTCCCTCAGGAATATGTCTGGACTGTGCGGGATTGCCTCAATGCCCTCTTCAAAAGCTTGTGCAGCAGTGCAATGAGACACCTATGCACCCTCTCCTCGACATGTCCACTGACCTATCAACAAACAAAAGAGGGACTCCAGTGCCATTTTACAATGAATGACCCACTTGTGACCTTGCATTCCAAACTCCATGTGCTCTGTCAGGGCGAGGAAAAGTGCAATGAGACACCTATGCACCCTCTCCTTGACATGTCCACTTACCTATCGACAGGCAAGAGGGACTCCAGTGCCATTTTAAAATGAATGACCCACTTGTGACCTTGCAGTCCAGACTCCACGTCCTCTATCAGGGCAAGGAAACCCCTGAGGAGTTTGCAGAGGAGATCTGCCGACTTAATTATGTCTCTTGCATACCCAGATGCACCTGAGATGACTTGGGAACAGGTCGCAGTGACCTCATTTTTGCATAATCACAAGAGTCAGGGGGCAGCCTGTGAGGTTATGAACACAGACCCCACCACTTTGATGGAGGCACTATAGTACATGTGTGCAAGGGAGTATCACTATCAAGCCACTGTTGGCAATGAAAGAGATGCCTGCCCTAAGGTGCAACAAGTGCATTTAGCTCCAGCTGACCTCCTCTATAATGGGGAGAGTGAATGCTCTATGGAAATAATGCAGGCTGGAGGAAATACACTTGCAGGGAGTGTCTACAAACTGAGGGAGAAAGACCATGGGGAGCTTTAAGAAGCGTCTCAGGCAGTTTGAGTCTGGAGAACTTGGAAAGATGGTGACCAATCTCACCAATGTGGTGAAAGTTCTGGAACACAAGGTGGCACAGCTACCTCCACCTGGTGCACAAAGCCATGATGGATGGCCTAGCTCACCAGCCCAAAGCCCCCAGAGGAGGATCCAACCCCTTTTTAAATGTGAAGTAGCTCACTGGAAGAGGAACTGCCCCAAATCTAGTCACCCAGTCCACAGCTCCATTTGAGAAACAGACAGGGGCTGAGTCGGCACTCAAGGGTTCGGCCCAAGACACAGTGAGACTGAAAGAACCAATATCGGGCCCTATTTTTCCCTTAGACTTCCCTGACATTAAGGTCAGATAAGGTAGCAGCCATGGTTTAACCTTGCGGGTACAATTCAAGATCAATGGGTTAGTGGTGGATGCTGTTGTCAATACCAGGGCAGAAATTACATTGTTTTTGAAGATCTCTTTGCAGAAATTGCCCCTTACATCCGATGTAGCAGTCTGAAACCAATCCCGCTTGGAGGGTTTGAGAAGTATTGCATTTTTATTGGCCACAGGGGCATCAGCATCAATCTGACTTTAGCTAATTGCACAGCTCCATGGCCAGGGTTCATAGCCCCCATGAGACAAGATGTTCTCTTGGGTCTGCATTTTTTGCAGACAGTGAATGCTGTCAACCATGTCTGGGGTGGACTCTGGATTAAGGACCTCCCAGTGCTGACCTGGGTCACGAGTGGACCCAATTAAAGGGTCAGCAGGGTACTTGTACAGCAGAAGGTAACCCTGAAGCCAGAGTCTCGCACTGTGGTTGCCAGACAGGTTGATAGTCTGGATGAAGACATACTAGCTGTTATGGAAGTGGTCAGCTTCCATTGATATTGTCTTGGCTGGAGCCTCTCTAGTTTACATGAAACCAGAGATATACACACACCAATGATTAACATCTCTTTTCAGGAAGTGGTGTTGCCAGCTGGGACATGTATAGGCCACTTTATAGAGCCGAACCTGGCAAAGGATTGCTATGCCCAGGAACCAGGTCTCAGGAGGGGGTGGAACCTTCAGAGGACCCAGGACACAAGTACCAAAGTGCTTCATGTCCTGCCGTGAGTGCTTCCCTTCAAGCTATGGTGGTGGTTTAGAGATCGTGTCTCAGAAGGGGGTGGACCCCCATGGGGAGCCACACATACAGAGTGAGTGTCAGCCACTGCGAACTGTTGCACTGCCAGATGATCTCCCAGAACACCCAAGGCCCATGTTGAAAGGGCTAGTGATCAGTTAAATGCCAGCCAGCAGGAACAGTTGCCAGCCCTCCAAGGGGAATGTGAAGTTGTCTTTGCCAAATATGTAATGGATCTAGGTCATGTCACAGGGGTTGGTCTTTGCATTGACACAGAGGATGTGCATACCATAAAAGACTGCATTTAGCAGACCCCTATGGAATTCCAGCGAGATGATGAGACACACCCCAATAAGCTTCTAGAAGTGGGCCTGAGGTATTTGAGGGAGCATGGGCACGGTCTTACTAATTCCCCTCACCCAGAACGTAGTTGGCCTCGCCAGCATATTCCAACCATCATGTATGGAATGCCCCCTACCTGGTCCCCTGAAGTGCAACCCAGTGTATCTTCGCCATCTTGGCCCCAGGACCCTGCTGACAATGTTTGCCTGCCATCCTCCTCAGGCCCAGGCATTTCATTATGAAGGTCCAATCTTGACAGGGCTGTTGCATCACATCCACACAGCCTGATTGAGCTATGATAGGCCTGGGGTCCAATAGACCAGTTCATCGGACTCAGGTTTATTCGGTTCACTTCAGGAAGCGCACCCTGCATTGTTTACATTTTGCCCTTGACCACGCTGGCTGAATTCAAGTGGAAGGATCAGAAAGTAAAACCACAGGATATGTTTGGGTTTAATAAAAAATCAAACCATCAGCAAACTAAAAGTGCACATTTCGCCACTGATGTGACATTTTAGGTAAAAGATTTATACTGTTCAGCACAATCCATGCTGTAATCACCAGCGTTAGCCGTGGCATCTGTTGTGAATATATAAAGGCATGGACCTGCCTCTGCCACTTGCTGACTGGACAATCAGGCCAACAATGGAATGCATAATTAATCAGGATCTAGAAAAGTTTGGTACAAGTCGGTATAAACAGGTCTATGAAGGTTCACCTCCCCATACCCACACCGTAATGCTACCTCCTGCTGGTGCCACAAATCAATCTTTGGATCTGGAAGAGGTGAACCAGAGCCTGGTGTCTGCCCATGACCCCTTCCCCTTCATGAGACACCAGGGGATACATTGGCCTCCTTAGACTGTTGAGCCCTGCCCTCAGACCATGACTCGGAACTTGGTGAGTGGCCACGACAGTACCGTCTCCCAGCTCTTCATGCAAGGATATGGACATTGGACCAATTTAGCAAGGAACAGCTTGGTCACTCAGCAGCCCTATGCAGTGCTTGACATGGTGCCAGTTGCCTAACAGCTCAGTTGCAGAGGTGATCGGCTCCAGACTTGCCCCATGTGTGAGCACCGAGTCCCAGCCGTGCGTCGCCATACCAATGCTGCTCACTTGCCCGGGTTTGTGGACATGCGGTTGGTGTGTGGGCACTGTAGGTCCCAAATGAACCTTGTCAGCAGACAGAACATGCTCTTATGGGCCATGCAAAGATGCACACAGGACCATGTTGTGCAACATAGCCAAGACACTAGTTGTTGCCCTGGATAACTTGGTGGCTTTTGTTTGCCAGGAGGGCTTCTGTGTAGGTCTCTAGTGCCCCCTCCAGAGGTGATGCGGAATATTACTACACTCATTTTCCGGGGTAACCTGAAAAATTCTTGGGAGCTCAACCCAGCCAAACCAAGACTGTTGAGAGAACTCACTCACTGGTGAGTTGTTCTAAACCTGTTGGTGAGAGCCAGACCCACTATGGCTTTCCGGTACATGTCATTCCATCCGGGGTGTAACACAAACACCTGCTATGGCTCTCCAGTACATGTCATGCTCTTTGGTGCCGAAGGGGGGTGCCCTCATGATAAGGACCATACCAATCCATCACCATCGGGGGCACAACACAAATGCCCACTAGTGTAGCTGTGACCCCCCCTGCTTTCCCCAAATCCCCACATTTATAGACACACCCAACCCTGAGGATCCAACCTCGATGCTTGGGATATGCACACTGTGTTGGCCTGGCATCCTTCATAGGGTCAGCCTTTTTCTAGGGGCTATGCTTGGCCCCAGCTTTGTGGTAGTTTCATTTGGGACAACTCTGCACTGCCCCAGCTTTATATACCTATCTGAGGTCATCCTTTTGAGGTCCCAGCCTATGTATACCATTTTTTGTCTTTTAAGCTGTTACCTGGGCTACCTTTTTTCAAAGCCCTGCCTCATACTTATGGTCTGGTTTCTGAAAACACCATTATAACTTCACCATTTGTTATTACACGTCATTTAGGCTTTGTCGGATTCCTGCCTCCAAGTGCATGTAACCACCTAATAATGGACTTTAGTGGATATATACATGTATACTTAGCACAATGTTTATTACACACTTTTATATGACAAGTAGGAAATCCACACCCTCAACTCTGAGGACCCACTTAGCCAGAAGGGGGTGTTGTAGTGAAAATACCAAAATTTTTCGATAGTTGTACTGATCATTAACTCCCTGGGTGGGCAGCCGCAAAGAGTGATTGACAGACATCCGTCCCACCCGAGGTCACAGGTCAACCACCACGAAATATCCAGTGTCAACTCAGATCTGTAAGTGGACAGGAGTACCATCCCCTACCCTGCAGATCCTGGATCTCGGCACTTTCCCTTTTTGCATTCCCAGAGACAAATGGTATTTCTAATTCACAAGACTACCTTGTGCCACAGTATGTTTCATGAGGTCTGACCTCAATGATGGGGTATTTTGCTGTGGTATTTTGCAGAGGCCAGCAGTTTGATCTGCATGTAGGGTGTGGGAGCCTTACTGTCCTTACATAGCCACAATTTCACTGTTTGAATATCCACTTTGTAGTTCTCTGTGCCCACTGTCATCAGACGGAATGCTTGTAAAGTGGTTGCTAATTTGACGATGTTAGGAATCCCAGTGGGTATTAAATAGATGAAGTTATCCACACTTGTCAGAATACAGGTGGCCCTTCATGTCCACACTTTGACCATAAAGGAACTTATACATAACATATCTCTCTGTCACTCCAAGGACTAGACTGCATACTATCTGGTGACTTTAATGGTAAACTACCCAACTTCAAACAGGTCAGTCAGACGAGTGGTGATCTGCTTGAACAGCTGACTGAGGCCACTGGGGTCAAAATTCTCAATGAATCGCCAAAGTATGTAAAGTAACATGGGAGATATATAATTTGCATTCCATAATTGATTACCTACTTGTGTCCCAATTGCTGGAAAATGAGTGTAATGAATTGCTTGCAGACAAAGATTCGTTGTTTTCCACTAGTGGCAATCGCAGTACGCTAGTTGTACACCTCCATGCTTCTATGTTTAAAACTGAAATGACTCTGTTCTGTCTGATAAGGCCAAGCAACAAATGTGGAATATAGACATGGTTACAGACTGGGTCATGTTTAAGACAATTGTGGATGCCAATCTGAATAATTGGATTGTGCTAAGTTTAAAACACCCCTGAGGCCGCATTGAGGAGCTGGGAAGATATTATTCACCCAGTTGGTCATGAAGCAATTGGTATAAAAAGTGTTAAAAGATCGTCAGACCAAATATGGGATAAAGAAATTAGTCATTTAACACAAGATTGTAAGATAGCAAACAGATTTTACAGGTAGTGGGGTAAATATGAAAATGTTGATCCTAATATAATTAAAGATCTATGGCAAGAATACATTGAACATAAGAAACGTGCATATGCACACTATTAGATAGATTATGAATAGTCTGTATTCTTATAAGAGTTTTGAACATGCATTTTCAATAGCAGAGCAGAAATTGACTCCCGTCTTCCTGTGTCACCTCATTATTACTCACTGGTACTGCATGCTCCATGGTACCTTATTGTATTTCACAGAAGTTAATGCATCTGCAAAATGTACTGAACCATTTTGCAAACAACGTATTCTTGCACACACGCATTTACTACTAATGACCTCAAAGACAGTATCATGCTCATCACAGACCTGAATCTAAGGTAAGCAAAAGTACAAGTGTGGAATAAGCAATAATATCAGAGACTAGTCCCAAGGAGAAATATTTCACATTTTTGAACTATAAATGAAAATTCAAGGGACTTAGTGGAACTGATTCATGATATTCTTTTTTTTTCACATTAAGTATAAACAAATACCTTTAGCTTGTCAGGTGAAACCATTTAGATTTATTACATAAGATTTATTATTCAGTTGTATCAATTGATACATTATTGAGACAAGTTTTATATTGAAATTATTTCTTTCTTATGTAAATTGCTAAATAGCGTATTATGACCCAGTGTGCGTATTATCATTGCATCATATCAAAGTACCACTTTGCACTTGTAAACTATTTATCCATACGGTCACTTATAATACAAATGTTTAATTTCAAGTTCCCCTATATATTTATGACACCACTTCTATCATATTGTATATAAATAGTTTTAGTAGAAATACATTCAGACACACTACACTATTATCTGCAATTTTATGTAATCCAAAAGTGCTGTCTTAGAAATGTTGCCTTTTCAAATACACAATAAACATGACTACCAGATAGAAAAACTACAGCTACAGTACTCAAACTTACCCTCTCCATCTAGTTCAAGACAACCGCTTGACCTGAGGCAACCACAGAAAGCTAAGGTCGGTGGTAGAGGAAGATGATCTAAAACAAACACTAAAGCTAGTAGAACTTATACTGACCGAGCTCATCTAGCTACAGACAGGTGTGCTAGCCAAACTTCTCAAGATCCTGGGGAGGAAGATTCAGGAGATACCCAAAGGCCAGCACAATTATGTGCTGGACTTTAATTTGTACCCCAATTATCACAAGCTTTGATGACAAATGACGCAATGTGACAGAGGTGAAAAGTGGTTTTGTCTGACATGAGCACACATGGATAAACTACTTTACCATCTTATGAACTCCTACTTGAAACTTCACTGGTTCTGTGTCAATTCTGATCTAGTTAGAATGACAGCAGTCATCCCAGGTGCTAATATGTTGAAGAAAAAAACATGCTATATTGTGAATTAAAAGAATCAAGATTAAAATCAGTAGAAGAAAGGATTGTTACCAAAGCAAACAAAAAACTACTGTGAACGAGTTAGCCACTAGGGTCACTACTACGGAGAGTCAAATATTGAGCCTAGCAGAGGACATCTCTAAAATGAATTCAAATAAAGACCTGTGAGAACTGAAGCTGAGGTAAAAAAAAAAACCAAAAGGGCTAACAATATTCTTATAAGAGTTCTTGCACAATAATCTCCTTCAGAAGACTAAGACTTCGGTAAACAGATTGTTCAAGACATTGGGTGTCCTGGTGCACAAATTGTGAGCATCATAAGGCTTGTTCCTTAGTCAGCTCATAGAAACCCAGGTGCAGATGAACCATATGATCCAAGCGATATAGAAAAAGGAAAGCACAGGAAACCTCACCTAATATAGAAGGTCAATCTCCAACTCCTACTTCAATCATACTTCACACAAACCAGCCTGCAGTGCTGAGACCACTCAGGATCATTCTAGAGAATTCGGATTCTAAAAGAGCAATTCCTAGAAACGTGACAAAGATCAGACAAGCTCAATCAGACATGTACGATCCCAACAAAGTATTTACTGTGCCAGACCAAACAAAACTGGAACGATAACAAGGCCTTTAACTGAGGAAGTCACTTAAGAAGAAGCATGGGCAGAACCCAAACAAGGTATTTTGAATCAGGACATGGAAAATGGTGGAGAAACAATCCACCCACAAACCTCTTAGCTGATCCCCCAGCCTCCCCCATATACAACCGTACAAATATATACATAGCCACACTAAAAACAACGAAGAATTTCTATCCCTTTCTATGATATCCTTTAGCACACAAGACCTATATTCCAAATTTGCACCATATTTGCACTAACACACACGAAATAAAGTAGTCATTACTGAAACGTGGTTGACCTCCAATGTACCATCCCAAGACTTTACCCTGGAAGGCTACATCTGTTTCAGGAAAAAACAAACCATGCATGCTGATTCTCCAGGCACATACCACAGAGAAGATGGAGGTGGTGTACTGATTTCGGTTAGAAATGCTTTAAATCCAGTATGCATCGACAGAGACTAAACTGAAGAAATTTGGTGGATAAAGATCAATCCTCTCCCTAGATTATCTTGGACAATCGGCCGATGCTATCGACCACAAGTGGATGATCGAGGATTATTATGATAGGCCAGACTGGGAATTAAGTCGACCACATAGATACAGATAACTGCATCTTACTTGTATATTTCAACCTCAAAAGGAACGATTGGATCCCCATGACAGGCTCCAAACCAACTGAAGAAATTTTTAGTCATTGTAAGAGACAACCTGTTAACTCAAATGGTAACATAACCAACAAAAGTCAACAACATCCTAGATCTAGCGTTGGTCTGTGACCCATATGCAGTATCAAGTTGCACAGTACATGAGATATTTATCATAAGTGATCAATATGTACAGTACACTTAAATCTTAGCTGCTGGGTCCCTAAAATCAACTCAGCTCCGAAAAGTTTCCTTTTCAGCAAAGGCAATTATTATGAGTTAAATATGAGTTTGTGAGAAATTGACGGGAGCTTTATTGACACTGACTGTTACATAGACGAGTCATATACCAAATTTAAAACTATATACAACCAACTAGAAGATAAATTTGTTCATCAAACGATGCATGGGTAAACCTGGAGGAAGGAATAAACCACCATGGTCCCACCACAAGTTACTGGCAGAGCTAAGAAATGAAAAAGTAAAGCACTTAGGCCTAATGGCCAACCACATATATGGACTTTACTCCCCCTGATCCTTCGAACGTGGACCACACTTCGGGACACTGAAGTTACACCCTCACCTGTCTGGAAGAAGTAACAGAATATATTCTATGTTCGGAACGAGCGGGACTCGAACCTGCAACCTTTGGCACAGTCGCCTAGCTGAAATGGGAAACGGACATATCCACTCGACCAAATCCCCATCTTAAAAAGAATGGTTCAATGGAGGTAGTTTTATATGTGCGAGTGCCATATCAACATGGTTGTGCAGTATAAGTACTGAGTCGGCATTTATTTCTAGACTCGAAGACTTAAATCCACCACCATTAAGGAAATACCGAAAATATATATATTTTATGTTCGGAACGACCGGGACTCAAACCTGCAACCTAATTGGCAGCTGTCGCCAATGTAAACATTCTCCAATTTCGACCTTCCTTTATCGAAGATTTTTAATACGTCATTACAAATACATTTCTCCCCACAAATACGTGCAACAAAACATTTAAACATTTGAAGCATACCTTTGAAGCTAAATCCGTAAATTTGATGGCCATATATTTCCCCCTTTCATGGGGTAAATGTGGCCATCTTAAGGTACTAGAATGTACGTGGCTGTGCACATATATATATATATATATATATATATATATATATATATATATATATATATATATATATATATATATATATATATATATATATATATATACATATGTATATATATATATACATATATATATGTATGTATATATGGCAAATGGCATCGTTTTGAAACTATGATGTACGGTTTTTTAATTTTTATTTATTTATTTATTTATTTATTTATTTATTTATTTATTTATTTTGTAGGGAGAAACAGTATGTTGGCAAGAAAAGAATGGTCACAAATATAGACCCTTATATCGTCCCACTGAAGCAAAAAAGGCCTAAGTCATTTTGGTGGTTTTGAGAAAACCGAAAAAACTGTCCCACTTCCATAGGTCTCTGTTATTAACCACCAGTTTCCGGTTTTAGGCCTATCACGAAATGAAGTGCTTTAGCATGTTTCTCATGACTAATGACAGTTTTGTTATACTGCACCTAATGTAGCCGTAAGAAGATTAATTTATTGGTCAAAGTTGGATTGACTTAGGCCAAAATGTATTTAAATATGACATTAATTTGACGTGGCATAGGCCAAAACGAATTGACTTTGGCAAACGTTCATATTCATCAGTATAGCTACCTTTTGTACAGAAAACCAGCATGTCTTCAAATACACCGTTTTAAGATCTTTCGTATTATTGGTTCCTATGACATAAATGAATGGTCAGTTTCTCATAAAAATTAAATAAATTTGTTATGTACTTTAGGCCAATTAAAAAAAATATATGACTTAGGCCATTTTGCTTTCAATGTTTGGTCTTAAAGGGTTTATTATCTTTTTTTTTTTTTTTTACAGATTTCAAGATGAAGCGCTGTTAATATGAAGAGGACGGGTTTTCCTTATCCTTTGGTATACATAACTTAAAAGTACCCAATTTTGACCTATGCCATTTTTGCTATGGTGGGGTAATATTCTCTTCTGCTGGTCATATTCCCCCGGTCTATCCTGGTCATCTCCGAGAAAGATGTAGCAGAGAGAGAGAGCGAGAAAGAATAGACAATAGTTCTTTGCAAAGAAAATTCTAAGTTTGATACGAAACAAATGCCGAAAATTGTTTAAGTGTTAGCAAATTGCTCTTAACGATGAGGGACATTTGCCTTTGGCAACTCTGTAAACACGCTTTTTGATTCTCATGCCTGGACATGCATCTGCAGAGCGTTACGATCATCCATCAGTTCCCGCTAGGGTACTTATCGATTTGTCTTGCCTTGCACCATTTCTAGGTTTCCAACATGGATGCCATGTTCCCGAAGCTTCTGAAAGTATCTTCGAAATGGTGGTTAAATTGAGAATGCTTTTACAAGTGTCAGTGAACGAGTAGCGATTGTGCATGATCTTTACCCTTTCTCTGGAGGCCAAAGTCAACGGGTAAGTTACCCTAACAGTGAGATCTAGATTCGCCGTCCCAAAACAAAGGACAGCGTAACGTCAGGCTCAGCTTTGTATGACCACATGGTGCCGGGTGTGTGGCCTCAACTGTGACGCGAAAAATGTGTGCGCCTTTTTGACGATGTTTATTTGGAAGCGGTTCTCCATTGGTCAACATAATGATGCATGTAGAAAGTAAAGTTGCCAAAACACGTTTTAGTTGACCGTAAATGTGCAGAAAAGAAAGGAAAGCTAAATGTGAACCAAGGACTCGGGGCAGGGAGAGCAGGGCGAGATAGAATACGCTACATTTGTATTACCAGGTTCGATGCTGCTTTGACCCATATTGAATCATTCCGCAACATAAACAAGGAAGCACCGTATTGTCGAAATCTCGGAAAATAACTGTGGAGAATTTCTGAGTGAGCACTGAAACAATGGCCCTCCCCAGCCACACCGAGAGATATTAAAGCGTTTAATGTCAAAGATTTTATTGCATTGCCACATTCACACCTTTCGAAGTTTTGGGCCGGCCCCAAGTGGTCTTAGTTGGCTGCGTTTAAAAAAAAAAAAAAGACAACCGATATCCAGCCTCAGGTGATGATGTAGTTTTCAAATTTATGGGCTTCCACAGAAACAATGATGTCAAGCTCGAACTACACTTAAGTTTGCTTTGAAATATTATTGTTCTCAATTTGGTTGTCGTTGATATCCATCATTATAGTCTATGAACCTTGCTCTAGACTAGGGAAGCGGATTTTGTGAACATTACAAGTTACAACAATGGATTGTTGCTTGCAGATATATCCAAGGCATAACCTTTTCTCGTCAGTGTACCTTACTTGGTAACTATATGCACTTTGTATTTCTTTTCAGCCGCATTGTGGGGCATTTCTGCAGCCGCAAGCAAAACTTGTAGTGCAATCCATATCGTCCAAGAAATGATAAGGTGGCCTGCGCAAATGTGATTGACAGGTTCTTTTAAACTGCCAGCAAGGTTCCTGAGCAGCCCGCAAAATCGCTAAAATTGCTGGTTACAGAAATAAATACAAGCCATACTGCAAGCAAATTTCTTTCAAGAGTAATTTAAACTGCTCAGATTTGTTTAAATGTATGAAATACATGGTCATTTCGCCTGCTATGTACATTAATATTTGCGAAATTTCCTTCAGTAACTCAGGATTGACAGACTATAAGAGATCACTCGTGCCTATTTTAAACTTACAAACACATTTACAATATCTCCTCCCAATGTAGCCGCTATGTTGGGATGGACTGCTTGAGAAAGGGCAATGGTTGTCAGGAGCCCCGAGGGACCTCTCCACGCTCTGTTGACCAACTCGACTCCACTTCAGCCAGTTAGTTGACCCTTCTAATCGAGATCTTTCCCATAATATGGCATACCCAAGCGACATGCACGCGCCATTTATTTCCTTAGGGTTGTGGCGCAGCAGGCGCTGGGTAATCCAATATGTTATAGCAATATAATATGCGATATTCCATGCATTTACACGCTAACTAGAGAATTTGTCTGTTTCACCGGCCATGACAGGTGACTACATGTAGTTATGCTTCTGCGCATGCGTGACCGGAAAATGCGAAGATCAACAGACCCACGAGTGTGAGGCATGCCACAACAAGGCTGAAAAGAGGAGTTGTATTTTCAAAACGCATGCAGGGTATTCCTGGTGTTTTATCTTAGTATATATGTATAGTGGTTTGCTTAAGACTTTGACATGGGTAACAAGTGAAAATATCACCTAAGGAATCTTAAATTTATTGATGAAAAGTCATTCAGAATTTTTTTTTTTTTTTTGGTGGACTCAGTAAACAGGTCCACAATTTTGGCTCCCAAGCCAACCACCGAGACTGACCAAGAAAAGCTTTTCTTGATCACAACGTTCAACCCCTCACTTCCACCTATAAAACAGATCATCCAAAGCCTCTGGAGAACACTTGAGGCCTCGCCGCATGCAGAAGCCTTAATTGACAAGGAAGTGATAGTGGGTTTCAGAAGGGCAGACAGTTTGAAAGACATGCTGGTCCATTCCAGGATCAGATATCACACAGACACACGGCTGAATCCAGCTGTATCTGGAAAGAGACACAGTAACGAATGCAGTCAAGCTGATTGCAAATACTGTATCTGTCTGGACACTTCAGGCAAAGTAACCAGTACACAAACTGGGCGGACATACCATGTCCCCAAGGGAGGTTGCTGTGAAAGTTCCAATCTAGTGTACCTACTTACATGTACCTGTGTCACATGCAACAAACAATGTGTGGGGCAAACGATGCACCCACTCAAAGACAGATTGCGCGAACACTTCCGTTACATCTGTAACAAAGTCATTGCACAGCCACTGGGCAGACATTTTGCCCAAAATGACCACCAGGGTCTTGCTCTAAAAGTGCACATTTTAGAGTATATCCGCACCCCCCCCCCCCACCCCCCACCCCTCCCCGTCTAGAACACACCAGACAGTTGCGTCTAGACAGGGAAAGACATTGGATGCACCAATTGCGCTCCATTGAACCTTTCGGTCTCAACATCATGGGGAGATGAGCTCTCTTGCTCGGTCTAATGCTAAAATTTTATGTTCAGAGTTCATCCCTCCATGAGGTTCTGCTTTGGGTAGCATATTACCTATGCAACCCATTGGTAAACCGCACACACGTACCCACACTGTGTTTTCACACACAGTCCCAAGCTCTTGTGTTCAGGGCTTTGTGGTACGGTAGTACCACCACCCAGAAGTCTGATTAATTACACTTGCTGACCCCCAGCATTGTTTCTACGGCAGTCCTTATTTTACTGGCCTGCCCGGATTCAAATTCTTTTGAATCTAATTCACCTTGACAATAACGTCTTGGTAGAACCAAGATTCTGTGTTACGCAATCACGATGACGTGTTTTACATGACAACAGAAAGTTACCCCTGGGCATATATATCAGACGTTATGTAATGTCGGTTAGCCCACAGTTCCTGATGAGTTGTGAAACACAACGAAACCGGTCAAACTTCTTCAACTTCTAGCTATTGTGACCCTTGCTCGGTCCTTAGAAAATATAGACATTCAGAATATATTATAAAAATTATTACAGCTGTAAATAGGGAAAAGAAAGTGGCGAAAAAGACAAAATTGGCGATGGACAAAGAAAAGGGAATCTAGTTTAAATACTCATAAAGTCGAAATGGAGTGGGTGTGCATCAAATGTGGGGAAGAATTTCAGAAGAAGACAGGTGGATATTGAAGGTATTCTGTAACCTCACAAACCTCCCCCAATACTTATGGGAAAGTTTTGCCTGGGAAACTGTCACCCAGGTCTTTCTTCAAGACTAAATTTATATGCAGCAAATGTCGTCCTGAGTGAACTTAGATCTTCAAGACTATTTTAAATGCAGCAAATGTAGGAATGAGCGTAGACAGAAGACAGTGTACAACCCCACCACCAACACCAAAAAAAAAAAAAAAAAAAAAAGAGAGAGAGAAATCAGATTGAGGATGGCCAGGCAAGTTTTTTATTTTATACATGTACAATGTAAAAACGCATTGCTTGATTTACTTGAAATGTAATGATACTTTTCTCCTTTAAAGTCTGTCCTCGAAGTGCAAGTAGGAAGAGCCACCCATAATTGCAGCATTTTTAGCACCAACATTGTTCCATCCCCTCAGTTGGCCTTTTATGAGACTTCTCGATGGTCAAATTACTGTTGTGGTATGTTTGGTAAGTGAGGGGGAAGCTGAAAATAAAAAATCATTTTAAAATTTGGTTTAGCTACACCATTAACTTTGAAGCAAATGTCACTTAATGATCAGAGAAATACAGTGGTACCCGTTATTTAAGACCACCCCTACAGCCAACAAAAAGTGGTCTCATACTGCAGGTGGTCTTAAATTGAAGGTATATTTAACATGTAAATACAGCAGAGAGTCTTGAAAGAGTGGTCTTAAAAAGATTTGCGGTCTTAAATTGGAGGTGGTCTTTAGAGCAGGTACAACTGTGTGATAAATTTTAAGTAATGTGACTGGATGAATAGAATGGGTCTGTCTTAAGAAATTTATAATTAAGTAACAGCAGGGTTCATGCAAGCCTTGGAAAGTTTGGAATTTCAGGTCAAGTCCTTCAAGGCCTTGAAAAGTCTTGAATTTGTGTTTGAAAAACTTGGAAAATCAAATTATATTCAAACTTGGGTATTATAATTCATTTGGGAAAGAAATGTGGAAGTTAAGTTAAATGATACCTGTTATTTTTTGTTAGGTCTTGGCCCTGATGTTACTCAAAGTTAGTTTGGAACTTTGGACAAATCAGTCTGGAAAAGTCTTGGAAAAAGTCTTGAAATTTGTGGCCAGACAGGTGTATGAACCATGAACAGGCATGGGGGTACACCACCCCCACAATGCCACCCTGAACATAATTATACCCCCAGGGACTGTCGGTAGCAAGCAGCGGCCTACGACAGTTACAAGCTTGCATAATTTATAATTGCACTTGATGTCTGGCTAAGAAATGTTATATACTTGTATTGTGATTGCATTCTCTTGACTTAAATACTAATGACTTTCATTCTTTTCTGATTTGCCGTACAAATTTTGCTGTTCATATCCAAAGATTATAAGAAAGTTTGGCTGCAATAATTTTACAGATTTTAGACTTGCTTGTTTTACTACTTAATTTTATCTTTTGGCATCATTCAGCTTTAATATTTACTTTCAGACATTTTAGGCTTACATGTTTTCTGTCAACTACTCAGAACACATTTCGGGGGGGGGGGGGGGGGGGGGGGGGGGAGGGTAACCTGACAGAAAACAAGTAAGCCTTAAATGTCCCAAATGTGAATATTAAAATAGAATGATGCCAAAAGATAAAATTTAGTAGCAAAACTGTCAAGTCTAAAATCTGTAAAATTATTTAAGCCAGACTTTCTAACAACATCTGGATATTTACAGCAAAATTTTTTGAAATATTTGATCAAAAGTACATGTACCTCTTTGAATCCTCTTGACTTAAGTTTATATTGTAGATAAATTTGTTTCTATTTACAAAGTCCTGAAATTTAGAACAAATAAGACCAAATGTCCAAATTTGTGACCGAAATCTATTATATCCAAGAGTTTCCAAAATATAACGTCAGGGAAAGGATAGTTAACTCCTTCAAAGTTAAACCCATCATTTTTGTGATAGACTTTAATTCAAAACCTATCATTTGTGACCTGACCTGACAGAAAACAAGTAAGCCTTAAATGTCCCAAATGTGAATATTAAAATAGAATGATGCCAAAAGATAAAATTTAGTAGCAAAACTGTCAAGTCTAAAATCTGTAAAATTATTTAAGCCAGACTTTCTAACAACATCTGGATATTTACAGCAAAATTTTTTGAAATATTTGATCAAAAGTACATGTACCTCTTTGAATCCTCTTGACTTAAGTTTATATTGTAGATAAATTTGTTTCTATTTACAAAGTCCTGAAATTTAGAACAAATAAGACCAAATGTCCAAATTTGTGACCGAAATCTATTATATCCAAGAGTTTCCGAAATATAACGTCAGGGAAAGGATAGTTAACTCCTTCAAAGTTAAACCCATCATTTTTGTGATAGACTTTAATTCAAAACCTATCATTTGTGACCTGAATATCCAAGTCCAGAAACACATCTCTGAGACAATTTGAATTGATACTTTCCAAAGCAATGTCTTTTGGGTAAATTTCTTCAGAAATGTCAGTGAAATTTTGTAGGTACACAAACAATGCCATCAATATACCTTGCTTGTTTGATAATTTTGTAGCCATCTAAGAGTCCTTTTTCATCAATTCATCCATATACTTTAAAAATTCAAGCCAGGTTAAATGTAAATCAGCAGGTATAATGGGGAGCGGTGGCTTCCTATTGCAATGTCGTTTATTTGTTGAAAAACCAGTGGTCCAAATTGAATAAAATTATTATCCAAAAGAAATTTATCACATCTATCAAAGATTCAACAGTATAAGATTTAACGTTACTTTTTGAATATTTATTGTGTGACCAATGTGCTTTCTTTGAATATGAATTAATATTTATGTATGATTTACCATTATGTTTAAACATTTTGGTGATTAATTCTGAATTTAGAACAT
>CAXHWN010000491.1:0-39000 GCA_964020975.1 Hermodice carunculata
AAATCTCTCTCTCTCTCTCTCTCTCTCTCTCTCTCTCTCTCTCTCTCTCTCTCTCTCTCTCTCTCTCTCTCTCTCTCTCTCTCTCTCTCTCTCTCTCTCTCTCTCTCTCTCTCTCTCTCTCTCTCTCTCTCTCTCTCTCTCTCTCTCAGTATCACAGTTTAGAGGCCGTCCGTTCAAACGGCATGTTTGGGTTTACAATAGTATATAGCTAGCATGCCACGTCCCTATACATTTGAGGTTTCCAGGAAGATTGAGAAATTTTTCAAGTTTCACAAGGAGTCATGTTTTTAACAAAATTCGAAAATCGATGTGATCTTACTTTAATAAATTGCGTTCCAAACTGGACGATAACGAAATAAATAAAAAACAATGGTGGGGCTTATCTAAGTCTGTGCTGGGATTTAAAATCCACCAGGATATTCCTCCAATAATTGAAAGCGACCAAATTATATCTTGGCAGTGTAAAAATGTGACACTTTTAATACCTATGTTGTAAGTTAAGGCACAACTTCTTCTGACATTGACTCCCCATCAATGCTTGAATTTACTCACTGTACTAACTGAAATCAAGTTTGGTGAGCAGGATGTTTTGAAATTATAATTGCCTCTAAGAGTTACCTCTGCAACCGTACTTGACATTATTGGCAACATCCTTCGGAAAAGTACTTTCCCTTAACCAAGCTTACTGACCCTCGTCCTGGAAACGTTCCAATATTTGTCTTGTCTTAAAAAACTCTAACAAACAAACAGAAAGTAACTATAGGTAAATATCCTACTCTGTAATTTTCTAAGTCCTTGAACACAAAATGTTTTATACCCTCTATGAATATTAAACTGTAACCAATTTCCTAACACTAACAAATTCAGGTTTCAAGGTAGGGCAACTCAACAATCAATCAACTTGCCTACCTGCTTCATATTATCTGCAATCATCTAGAGTTATTGAAAGAGGCCAGAATGGTATTTTGTGACGTCTCTAAGGCGTTCGATAAGGTATGGCACCCTTGACTCGTCTTTAACCTGAAGCAGCTTGGCATATCGGATCATCGTGTTACCTGGGTCGAAAAAATGTCTTTCTAATCGCCATCAAACGAGTTACTATTCATGGCCAATTTTTTGCCAGGTTGGGGTGCCTCAGGGCTCTATCCTCGGGTCCCTCCTATTCTTGGTTTATGTATATGACCTAGTGGACAATCTCCCGTGTGAAGTGAGATTGTTAGCTGATGATACTAGCATACTTGAAATTTTCAATAACCATGTTCAACCCTCATGCTACCTAAGCACCTTGGTGTCTCTAATACTTTACTGGGGCATGCTATGGCGAGTGTTATTCAATGCCACCAAATTGCTATCTATTATATTTTCTGTGAAACAAGTAAAACCTCATCATCCACCTGTTTTCTTGTGTGGGTCTCCGATTCCTGCGGCAGGGAGTCATACAAATCTCGGTATCATCTTGAGTGGTGACTTATCTTTGCATGCCCATATCCTACAGATTACCAATAAAGCTCGTCAAAGCATTTCCTCACTGCGTCGTTTTATGTATAAACTATCACGCAAATGCCTGGTCAAACTATATTGTTTCTATGATCCGTCCAACCCTTGAGTACTGCTGTGGAAAAGTGCTGTCTGATCGCTTGGAATCGATTCAGTATAATGCCGCTAAAATTTGTACTGGTGCCTTGAACCACACATCACATGCTAACTTACTTCATAAACTTGGGTGGTCAACTCATGCAGACTGACGTAAATACTTTACGCTTGTCCTCTTTTACAAAATGTACCACAAACTGACTCCTTTTTATCTCGCTAATCTGGTACCCCCTCCTCCTGTGGGTCATGCTCTCCGACATTCAATGTCATTGCGCACCGTTAGATGTTGAACATCGCATCTGTGTACCTCTTTTCTTCTAGATGCTATCAAACAGTGGAATAACCTGCCTTCCGACATTAGAGATTCGCTTTGTTTACATATATTCAAATCGAAACTTAAAACTACTCCCTCACCTACAGACAATGTTCCTGAGTTCTATCTCCGTGGTGACAGATTTGCTAATATTTGCCTTACGCAATTACTTCTAGATTTCTCTAGACTAAACTCCGACATTCACAAAGATAACATCCTTCCTGACCCAACATGTCCCTGTTCTTATCCCACTGAATTGTATTTGTATCTTTTTGCCCAGAACCACTTCCTAGTAGTCATTACCCAGTTCCGCAGTCCGAACTATTTGCTCTCTATAAGCTAACCTGTCCCTGTCTAACCTATAAATATATGGAATAACTATTGTCCATATTGCACAAATTTCTCTGTCAAATTTTGACATAGGTTTACGTTTAAACTAGACTAGTACATGACAAACGGTGGGGGGGGGGGCAAATTTATTTTGAAGACTCCAAGCATTTTCTACTCTTCTGTCCCTATTGCATCGTTCAGAGAAACAAATTACTTGACGCTGTTATTCCATGGATTGCTTTGTGGGTTAGCCCACATCTTATGATCCATAGTGGTAGTTACAGGTTAGTTGAAATATTTCTCCGTGCCAGTAACGAGCTTTCTCAGTGCCGAAATATCCAAATATGTGATGCTCTCCAGCAGTAAAATCATTGATACCTGGTGTTTTAATGACGAAATTTTTTCCGTTACTGCAATGATCATTGGTTGGACAATGCAAATTTATTTGTATCAAACCTTTTTCTTTATTGAGGAAATATTGAACACAGCTTCATACTAGTTTAACTTGTATAATATAATTAAACAAATCTTGTTATTCGTTCAGATATTATACATTGGTAACATTTGTATAGTCATGTATGTCTTGTACATACCCACTGAGTGTCTCCACGTGCTGGAGAACCCATGTATTTGTTATCTCGATGTTCTATAGCGCTATCCAGACTAAATAAATACGTTTATACTAAACTAGTACATGACAAACGCCGGGGGGGGGAATAAAATTGATTGAAAGCATCAAATTTGAATCGGATCATGATAGTTGTTCTCAATCCATCAATTTATACATGTAAATGACTTAAAAGAAGGCAAACGAAAACTCAAACACCCTGAATATGCATTCAGAATAGGAAGTTTAGCGTTACCGTAAATCCAAAGATGTGCTTTTTCAATGGACTCTTCGGGTATCGGGTAAAAAAGTTCAGTGGTTAAAAAGAATAAAAATGTTCTGAATAGACTATTTATTGTGTCGTGAGGGACAGAATGGCTCCTCCCTCAGCTTGTTGATGTCACGCTCTCTCTTTTTCTCACTATCCGTCATCCTGCTTTAACTTGTATCTTATAATTAATTAAATCTGGATATTCGTTCAGATATTATATTATCAGCCTCAGAGAGAAGCTCATGTTGACATCAATGAAATGAATAAGGTGTTACGAAATAGGAGAAACATATAACAATACATGTAAGTACAAAGTGTATACTATGCAGGGATGCAGATGTTGGGAACTTCGCCTTGACGTACATGTATAAGTAATATTCACATTACAGATGCCGATAGGTTGAAACAAGTGCTCCAAACAACTGGTGTCCCTTCATTGCAGGAAGATACGTGCATAATAATAATGATGATGATGATAATAATAATAATAATAATAATAATAATAATAATAATAATAATAATAATAATAATAATAATAATAATAATAATAGTAATAGTAATAGTAATAATAATAATAATAATAATAATAATAATAATAATAATAATAATAATAATAATAATAATAATAATAATAATAATAATAATAATAATCATAATAAAAACATCTGGATGTTTCCTCACTCTCCTTTTAACAAAGATACGGAATTATCAATACCTTGGTTTAAACATATTTTATTCAGAAAAATAGCCAAGAAGCTCACCAGTCTATTTGAAGGTCATTTTTAGAGGTACACGAGGCAACATGCAGATCATAAAAAATCAGAGCCCACACATGTAACGAACAGGACCACAATCCACAGAAAAAAGATGGAATGGAACAACGTGTGAGAAGAATAAGCTTTACCAAATTCTACCACAAAATTACATTTTAAACCTTAAGCATTCCTTTATCTTTAACTTCGCTCAGTAAATAAATGAGTGACTTAAATGATAATGAGACCGCGGGGATTTACTTGTTGCAATTTTTTTGGCCAGTTTGTAGCGAGCTTGCTGTGCTGAATCTATACTGAACCAAACAAATAACGCAACCCTTAAACTTTTTAACTTAAATATTTATTGTTACTTTCATATCACAGAAACAAATTAGATCCATATTCTGCAGTCTTTTTGGCATAACATGTGAAAAACAAAAACTTGAAACTGTCAATGAGGGCGCGACCAGCTGGCAATAAACAGGGCAACATTGATTTGTAAAGTTCACAAATTGGCATGTCCACTGATACTGTGTGTGACCACCATCAGCATCTGTAACTGCTATGCAACGTCCATGCATGGATGACAGTAGCCGCTGCACCATCTGCCGGGGCACACGATCCCACTCTTCTTGAAGAGCCTGGCGAAGCTGCTGGCGGTTGGCGGGCGCTGGATCCCGTCTCCGAACATGCTGGTCAAGGTAGTCCCAAAGATGCTCAATGGGATTGATATCAGGTGAGAAGGCTGGCCATGGCAAAACGTTAATTCCTTCTCCCTCCAGAAAATCTATCGTCAGTCTAGCGACATGGGGCCGAGCATTGTCCTGTTGAAGCAAGTGGAGTTGGTGGTGTCTAATGAAAGGCACAGCAACAGGCTGAAGGATCTCATCCCTGTAACGGGCAGCGTTAAGATTGCCTTCAATGAATATTAGCTGGGTTTTGGCTGTGAATGAAATTCCACCCCACACCATCACTGATGCACCTCCAAATCGATCTGTTTACAGCACACAGGCATCTGACTAGCATTATCCCCTTCGTCGCCAAACACGTGTCCTACCATCTGAATGATACTGGGTGAAGCGGGATTCATCGGTGAATAGCACATCCCTCCACTGTTGATGGGTCCAGCGAGTATGGGCAGTAGCCCATTGTCGTCGGGCTTGCCTTCTTGCCTGTGTCAAAATTTGACCCCTGTAAGGACACCTGGTGTGTAGATGGTGTTCTTGTAGTCTTTTACAGACTGTCTGGGCAGATATTCTGTTATTGGCTCTGCCAGGTGTCTGTTGTGCAGTTATAGTGGCTGGTCGAGTTCTGTTCCGCAGATGTGACACCCTGATGTGTCTGTCTTGTGCAGGTGTGGTTTCTCTTGGTTTCCTAGGACGCTGTCTATCAGCTGTGGCCCCAGTCTCCTGGAATCTTGTAGCAAGTCTGGATATAGTGGATTTGGGGACTTGCAGTCTTCTTGCCACCTCTGCTGCAGATAAACCAGCCTGTAGCATGCCAATTCCTCTCTCCCGATCTACTGTTGAATATCGACCCGTAGTTCTTGGAATACTGTGCCAAATGAATCCCATGCTGCCCTTTTATTGTCCGTGAGGGGCTACACCCAACCAGTAAAGGTGCAAATGTTTTAGTCATGTGGGTAACACTGAATCCTGCAGTTGTCCTTGATTCAGCACAACCACCAAACTTTGAAAGCCTCATATCCTCGCACACAGTTACGCTTGGGCTGATTTCAATGTGGCCTTTTCCTGTCCCAGAATCAAAGACTTGGCAACCTTAATTTCAGGTGTCAGAGACTTGCGTAAAATAGCCTGCTGTAGTCACTCTTGATTCATGACAATGACCCCAAGGCAAGGGAACTCGACCTTGAGTTCACACTACTTGGTGCATTATTTTAGACTGATTTAACAACGGTTCGTATATTTCTGAACTTTAAATGCAGTTCCAATGTGAAAATAAACCCAAATGAAAAAGTTGCGTTATTTATTTGGTTCAGTATATGTGGTTCTCAGATCCTCATTGAAATTTTCCATGACCTTCATAGTGGTGTAACAAGAATGGTAAACTGTGCCTTTGGTCGTTGCTTCCACTCCGCCGTGTACCTATGGCAAAGGAGCCAGAGTATTTCGTTCCTCTCATAGAACTCTTTAAGGTTTCTGTGACTCACATATGGAACATAGTAAATTCTTCGGCACTGTTTCCCTCCTAAGGCCTGCCCAATGCTGTAAAATGTTATCGACCTTCATGTCGTGCTAATAGGCCTCGTTTAAACTTTGCACGCAAAATTATGACCAGGATTTACGCATGCGTTACTTGACATTCAAATATTTACAGTCGAATGAATGGAGAAACGTTTAACGGGAGCTTCATACGTTGTAAATGTATTGCCAATACAGCATTTAACATATGAAGGTTACGTTGAAATGCCACTAAGGGAACCTGGTAAGCTCAAGACATTTAGCATTTTACTCTGTTTTCGAAATACATCCACATGCATTTTTAGTGTTTATTCGACCATGCATATGTACGTTGTAGCTAGGCGTTACCCAGGCATGTTCATAGATCGAAAACAGCATAAATCATCTCTCTCGCATGCTCACCTTCAAATTCAATATGCGGTGAATTGATGACAACGACGACGACAACGACGACGACGACGACGATGATGTTGACGTCGACGAAGATTACAACTGCAATTACTTAGATGCTCACATGCACAGACAGCTTGCAAATTTCCTTTGACTCTTAAATACAGTCAAGTGCAAGAATAAACAGTGTCCATATTTTGACCTTACAACAGATCGGCTAGGGATCGTAATGTTACTACTTGGTTTGGGGTCCCACTGTCGATTGCACTAATGACGTTTCAAATACATAGCAATCTTTACAACTTGTTTCGTATAAGCCCATAGTTTTTGACATACCCTCAGCTGTCTGCCCCATGTGTGTATTTACTTATACTGCGGTTTGGGTAAGAGACTGAACACTTTTTCCGCTGATTTTTTTTTTAAACAAGTGAGTCAGAAACTGATCTTTTCCTCAGATGACTCAGTTTGCTTTGAGTGAGTATCACGCTTTTTCCCCATGCAAGCTAAATATAATTGGTTTGAAAGTTTTCTGAGCTGTATCCAGGGAAATTATGTGGCGTGCTTATATGTAGGTGATCATAATAATAATGAAACAAACCCGACGTGAACTGTGTGCCACAGCCGAGGGCCCTGCTTCTAGCATGCTGGCGTAAAACTTTAACTTTAAAAAATATTAAGCACGACAGACGGTTATTCAAGGATGCTTTTCTGAGCCTTGGACACGAGGCTCGCCGTGAGTCATAACCAGTGCATTCCGTTATGTTTACCATCTCCATGGCCGACAGTACCGTTGAGCAAAGCGTTTTTTCATAAAGCCCTGGCACCCGTTGTTCAGAGGGGCAAAGTTTGAAAAGTGTATTCTTGCTTAATGATTGCCAGTTTCCAATCGTCACCACTCCCGGTGAAATGACATACAGTTGCCTGGCGATGATACAAACGTTCATCGAAACAGTCCTCATATGTACTAAAAATAGCATATTTTGTCAAACGACATCCATACCAACGTTTCCTACACTCTTTTCGAACAAGTAATGACTGCTAAGCAGCTTTACTCCCATCGTTCCTCCGTGTGAAGACGTCAAAGTCGCGTGCTCAAAAAAATTCGAGGTTCCAATGTTAGTAGGCAGTATTTCGTTGGCCAGATGGCGATACCACGTCATATCGAAACTTCCAGTAAATAAAAACAAGTACACACTTTCTGTCCGGCAAAGTTGCACCATTGGCTGGTCTTGTGGCTTAAATGTACGGATTAACTGTGACACCATGTCTTATCATAACGAAAAAAACATTCATAAACAAAATCTAATCGTCTGTTTGGGATTCAACATTCCATTACATGTACGCGTCTGCCCTGAGGAAAACACTTTCTGTTGGCACTTACCAGCACCTGTTGCGAACAAAATAAGCAGAGACCTTGAATCCAAGCAGCAGATATTAGTGTCCAGCTATTGCTTAATGGTGCAGAGCAACGGTTTGGTTGTGATCATGTTGTTGTGGTCCAGATAGTGAAACTAGGTCAGCTGTCTAGACATACCCATGCCACACTTAATCGCGTGAATATTACGGAAACGGCCAACGAAGTCACAAATAAAAGAGTCTGCGACATAAAACTGGTATTGAGTCCCTCCCATACTATGATCAGCTCAAGAACTGTTATTAACTGATCATTCTCACTATTTCGGCAATAACCAAATTTGGCTTCGCATCTGACGTCCATTTTGCCTAATGCCGTTTATTTTAAATTTTTCTTGGCGTGGAAGCCTAAAGAGACAGACATCCTTGTCAATGGCGAGGAAAATAAAACTGAAAAAATTAATTTGTTACTCATTTTAGCGACACATAATTTCAAGTGTCCAAGAAGTCTCACCCATGTTCTCAAACTATGAGTATTTTTTTGCTCGAGCATAGTATAAGTTAGATCAGTTTTGAAGCATCCTGCTTAGGCGTTTTGGATTAGAATTAAGAAATTGACAAAAAGCATACGAACGATCATAAAGCACTAGAAAATAAGTACAGCAACTCCCTTTGAATTAATTAAAATCGAGAAGTCCTCAAAAATGTTCGTTTGCAATTTTCAAGCAATTGGCTTGGCGGCTTTGGAGAAGATTATTTAACATTTGGTCAAAAAGTGAACAAAAAATGTATAAAAAAAAGCCTAGAAATCACCCGAGAAAACCCTTGGAGCAAGCTTAGTAGACACTCGCCCAAGGTAGATTACCAATCAATTTGAAGTTAACGCACGCACTATGCTGCCTCATACACGCATAATACAAAATACCGTAAGACGTACCGACGGACAGAAAACCATTTTTTGTGCTCTTAAAGGAATTTGTACTATGCTTAAGTTTACGAGATTGAAGACCTGGTTATGATTTTTGACATATCAAAGGCGTTTGATATGGTAAATGGAGATTGCTTATTTACTCATTTGTGGGACATAAGGTATTCAAGGAAAGGTTTGGAGACTCAAAGGTTTGTACAGTAAAGATGACAATAAAGTAATTTTTGGACCTTTCCAAAGTTCATGGTACGAAGTTCTTCATGGTGTGAAACAAGGGTATATTTTGTCCCCGACTCTTTTTTTTTTTTTGAGAGGACCGGTGTAAAACCACCACTTGCCTTTTCTGGGTGACTGCCTGTCTCAAGTCAGGAATGAAATTTGTTTCTTCACATTGGTATTGGAAGAGAAATGTTGATGCTTTGGCAAGTCTTGAATCTCTTTGCTGTCATTGTTGGGTTTGGAATTAATGAATATGGATCATATTTTTCTGTACTATTTGAAAATTACTTCATTGGCTATGTAGTGCTGTGGGCTTTGTTCTCCGACTCATAGTTATAGTGGAGGTAGAGTGTGTTCATCATGTTCCAGATTCATAAATATCACAAAAACGATGTACACCTACTTTACTCTTTTGCTCTAAACTTAGCTGACTGACAAGTCGGGAGAACTAAAAGGTGATAGGCCTAACAGGTATCTTTTTATTTTTGGCAAAAGAAATGAAATGTGTGTTTTGGGTGTTTAGGCCTATACAATTTGGAAAAAACTAGTGTCTGCAGTTAATGATGAATATTTCTAAGGTTGAGAGGACCGGTGTAAAACCACCAGTTGCCTTTTCTGGGTGACTGCCTGTCTCAAGTCAGGAATGAAATTTGTTTCTTCACATTGGTATTGGAAGAGAAATGTTGAGGCTTTGGCAAGTCTTGAATCTCTTTGCTGTCATTGTTGGGTTTGGAATTAATGAATAGGGATCATGTTTTTCTGTACTATTTTCACTTAATATATCTGACCTAATTGATATGTTAGATGTACAAAACTTAGGTATTAAGTTTAAAGAATCCTGTATCCCATGCGTCCTCTACGCTGACGATATCTGTGTTATGGCGGACAGTGATGAATCCCTATAAAAAATGTTGGATATTGTTACAACTTCGCCATTTTGTGGGACATGTCATTTAATCAAGCAAAGTCAAAAGTAATGGTTATTTGCAATAGAGGCAACCGTGAAAACATTTCGAGGTTGAGAAGTTCCTTTTTAGGAGATTATTCTTCATAAAAATATTTAGATATCCTTTTCTTACAGTCACTAGGCGATACGTCAATACTGAGACATATTTAAAGACAAAATTGATCAAACTAAGGAATTATATGTGTGGAATTCTTTCCTTGTATGAAAATATTAATCAGATTGAATTTGGAAACGCCTTATCGAAAAGTGTAATCTTATCTCCATTGTCGCATGGCTGTGCGATGTGTATAAATAACACGAAGAAAAGTGTCTCTATTTTGAGATGAATGCAGTACTCAATAGCAAAGGCAATTCTGAATATCAAATTTAACCCCGTGATTTCGGCTGCTGTAGGAGAATTAGGCTGGCTTCCAATAGAATTAGTTCTGAATCGAATGCGCATTAAATCTTGTCATCGTATATCTTACGACTAACCAGAGACTCGTCTTTCTACACCGGTGTGTGCGACTTGGTCCAAATTTATCTCAATGGTCCCAAAGCGGCCTGGTCATACTACTCTGAGATACATAAAACATGAAGGAATGCTGGTTTAGATCAGGCTTTTCTCACTACAACGAAAGTTGGTTACAACCGCATGTGAGATTGTGCGTTGACATTTATATTTTATGTTCGGAACGAGTGGGACTCGAACCTGCAATCTTTGGCACCAGTCGCCCAGCTGAAATGAGAAACGCACATATCCAGCCGACCAAATCCTCATTCTCAAAAAGAATGGTTCAATGGAGGTAGTTATCGTGTGAGTGCCATATCAACACGGCAACGCAGTATATTTACTAAGTTGGCATTTATTTCCAGAATCGGAGACGTAAACCCACCAGCATTAAGCAAATGCCGAAAATATATATTTCATGTTCGGAACGAGCGAGACTCGAACCTGCAACCTTTGGTACCAGTCGCCTAGCTAAAATAACTTTTTTTAAAAGATATTGACGACAGCTGTTCTCTCTGTTTGTATCATACAATAAAAAACATCTACATTTGGAGAAAGGTGTCTTCTCCGTATAAATGATTTATATTCCTCATAGCTGAAATTCAACGCACGCACACGCGATTTATGTATGAATAAAAATTTAGATTGATGGGGAATTTGTAACTCTAAATTTGAATTGTTTGTTAATGGTGAAGAAGACTTCTCTCATTTCATATTATTAGGCCCAGGCCTTCATTCCATAACAATGTCATGTTACACAAACTTAGAAAGGGAATAAAGAAAATATAGAGCGGAAAAAGTATGGGCCCTTTATTGTAGCTCCTCTATATAGGGTAAACTGCGTCTCTTTTTTGGAGACCATGGGTGCTCCTTTTGTAACTACATTGAGGATCTATTTGACAAAGTAGGCAAACAGTTTCTGGTTGAGCCATAGCGTTTTAGACAAGAGTCTCTGGAGCCGACCTAAAACTCATTTTTTCTGCTCCGCCCTCTCACGGGGTAGTGCTCATGTCTTCTTGGGCATAATGCCAAGCTACCCACTGCCCCGTGGTGTTGGGGCAGCAGTCACAATCAAAATATGCACGTCTTCTGTGTTGTTAGGTAGCAATTTTTGGAAGAATATGTGTTACTATTTTATTTAAATGTGTCTGACGCACCGTGAGCTCTACCCTGCTCACGGTTCCCCCCGTTGTGAAGAGGTAGTTTCAGAAATAAAATTATCATTATTATTATTATCCCTGCTTCACAAGTTTTTGAAATAACAGTAAATGACGGGAGTCAAAGTTGTGAAAATCAGTACATGCTCTGGAAAATTCAATTGGCCTCGACACATAGACACCAAAATCGCTTCCCAATGCAATATAACTATCCATATCTGGGTAATTTACTATGTTATATTCAAAATCATCATGTTTGTCATATGATTTAAACTTCAGTTCGATATTATCACCATACATTATTATGTCTAGGAGTAAACATTCTATATCATTTTTGTACTTTATAAATCCATTATCAGGGTAAACTTTTGAAATATGTTCTGGCACGTTTTCTTCATAGATCCTTAAGAGGTCACCAATATATCTAAATGTCAACTTAAAACATTTATAATGAACCTATGTCTCTTTTGACAGCTTTACAAGAAACTTATAGGCCTGCTCATCGTGAAATTGGCCAAAAAAGGTGCACAATTGGCACCCATAGGGATGCCAAGCACCTGTCTAAAGATGTGAGATCCAAAAAAATGACATAAATGTTTTTAATCAAAAAGTTCAACAATGAACAAACAGATCATATTCAAATGCAGAGTGGCCATCCTTAATATTATTGTCAAAATACGCACCTTTAAAAAGTACAATCTTTCTTTGAAAGTGAAGTACAGAAATCCCAAGAGAAAAGTTGTTTTTTTTTTTTCGTATATTTTATACACGAGACACTTGGTACATTCTCTCAAATCGGAATGAAAAGCAGTTGGGTACATGGCGGAGAAATCCTGAAAAAGGTAAATGATTATAAGTACCATTCAACTGTTTCAACAAGATCGTCACATTAGATTAAGTCCAAAGCATATTAATACCAAAAGATGCTTCTATTTGACCATAGTAACTAAACTAAAATCTGTCTACTTTCTTTAAATCTTTATGCAACAAAACTGACAATTCTCTAGTGGAGCAAAATTAGGAATCTGCTAGGAACTGCTAAGGATTTTTATTCAGTGTTGGGAGTAAGTAAATTTTTGGGTAAATGGGTAAGTACACCCGAAACTTACAGGCCAAATGTAGCTACAAATTGTTACAGTTTCCACAAAATGATACCCAATAACTCATTTATTTTTCCATATGTGGGAAAACTTGGGTTGGTCATCGGGCCTAATTCATCAATGAGAAAATTGTATAATAAAACTGTTTGTGTATTGCAACTATATTATTTGTATGTCTTATCAACTGGTGCAAAAACATAGGTATCATGCATCTTTTTCAGGCAATGAAGAACGTTTGCATTCTCAGAACAGGATCTGGTGTTTGGTTATTCTCTGTAATTTTCTGATTCCGATTGTAATAATATACTTAATATCCCTTATCCATTCATCTAAGACTTAAATATCAAACTTATTCGTCTTTACCCAACTTCTACCATATACTTCAACAGCTTCCAGAATAATTTTCTTTTTTTATCCCAAGCAATTTTCTGATGCCCATGGTAGTTAGGTCCTTATGAAATTAGTTTCCGTATTGTATCCTTCCTTTGGTACAATAGAAGGTCTTCACAGTCACTATATGACCAAGATTTTGAAATAATGGAGAATGATAACATGGACATAGGTATTTGTTTTCTTTAAAGTTACCTGGATGGAATTCTTTAACAACATTTGTGTGGTTAAATATCTCGCAGGCATTAGTTTTCGAATGTTTGCATGACACTGTTCGGACAGCACTATCAAGATAAGCTGGTAAGCATTATTGTATTTATTATGTTGTAATATATCGGGGAAATTTATGTGATCACCAATAATGAGTTAATTTAAGGACAGTCAAGATACCAAAAACTTTTGCATGGGCCCTTTTGAGGTTTTCCAGTTTTTACAAGATAATTTCCCTTGTGTAAGTTGGCAAAATGTCAAGTTCCTAACTAAACTAGAAATATGAGAAAAGGCAAAAGGACACACAGGCATGTGGACATCTGAACGTCTAAATGTCATCCTCTTGGTTTTCAGCCACCTAGTGGAACAATGTCACCAGTCAATCATACTTAACAGTGGGTCACATGGTTACAGGTAGCAAAGGACCAAAATGAGAGTGATATCATGGTGGCGCCGCAAAATCAGGTGGCATGCCTAAAAACTTGTGGACAGGGAAATGATGCAAACATGCAAACATATCACAGGCTTAGTGGTTTACCTTATAGCTATCTTGCTTGATTTGCGTTCATATGAAGGAAGAAATTTAATGTTCAGGAGCATCAGGAATCGTCAAACGATGTCTCCACAAAGGCCGTGCCGTCATTGATCACCCTGGTGGCCGTGCACACCAAACACAGGCGTAAAACAACTGGAACTTAAATCAACAATACCCATGTGTATAATGATATTTTTATTGAACTCCCAAGGATGAAGAAATAAAAGTACAAATGAACACATCAAATAAGCATAAACGTGAACACAAGAGAAAAAATACAAAATAACGATAGAAAAGTCAGGTTGGAAAGAGAAATGAAACTCATTGCGAAAATAATTACAAAATAATGACAGGATAACTGAGTAAGGTATACAGATAGGAGAACATACAATAAAACACTGTCCCTAATAACGGGATGAAGAGGGGGTGAGGGTTGAGGACTGGACCCGCCACCCGTCCACTGGCCATGAGTGGCTGTAGGCCGCCCCACCGAAGTAGGATGACACCCGACTCGCTAGGTAATTTAAGACAATTTTCAGGCCAAAGTAAGATCCGAATAGAATCCACTTTACTGACTTCAGGTTCAACACAAAACGATTTGGTGTAGTAAAGATGGCACCAAAGGGAAGAAACCAGGGAACACAACTTGCTCGCGTCAAGTAGCCATGAATAAAGTCCTCATTCAAGTAAAATGAGTTAAAAGGTCTTGACCAGGGCCATCACAGCTAAAATGCGTGAAAAAAATGAAGCGTTCCGTTCTCGTAGAAGATGTGGAACTGGCCTAGCTGATCGATATTCATTGCCTGGAGTAACGCAGAGCAGATCTGCGGGAATTTTTACCAATGCTAAGCATCGTTTTAATAAGCCACATTGAAAAGGGTCTAGTTGCTCAAACTGGGTACCCTCAAGTGGCAGGGGTCTATGACAACCTCATAACCGTAAACCAATGTGGGGACACTGACACTTTTCCATAAATAAGATTTACTCACAAGGGCAAACCCACAAAAAATTAAATCAAATTCTGATAAATTCTAAAAAGAGTACCTGCAATTATTAATAGGACCTTCTAAGTTGGATTTAACTGAAAGATCACCGCATATACTAACCCCAAGAATATTGATGTTATTTACAATTTCTATTACTAACATCTCCTAGGTGAAAAACAGGTCGGTTAACACACTGGTAGGGGCAGGAAGAAATAGAAACAAATCCGAACAAGTAAGCCATCTTTGATCTGTTCGCAAACCAAGCTAACTGTTAACTTCCCTTGCCCGACTTGATGTCACGGGGTCCGAGGGCCTGCTTCCACGACGTCACGCTTTGAAACAAGAATGTTGCTGTCACCGTTTGACATATCGCTGAGGAATGTTTTCCGTACTTCAGTTTTTTAATGCGCAGATAATGTTTGCCTCGGAACCAGACCCAAGCCCCGTATTATGTTTACTCTTGTGTAGCAGAGACACACGGAACTCGGTCTGCTTTGAAGGCAAAAATGCTTAACCAACTGTAATCTCGACAACATCCAAGTGACAACTTTCTTCACCGAAACATGTTTCAATTCTTCGTGGAGGGTTTGTATTCTTTACATGCGAAGTATGATTTATCTACTTTTATAGAACCTTTGGAGAGTCCCACGAAAACAAAAGCCATTCTGCCTTCGTGTGGAATGAATTTAAAGCCACAGGGGAAACTGGAGCATTGTGCGCCTTAATCAATAAAGCACATCCCCACGTCTTGTGAAACTGACCACTGATATTCGCATCGCGAAATGTAAGCAAGGTTTTGGGGGTTTTGTCCACCGGCAACTGAAGTTGAGCACTTTAAGCGTCTACCTGGGACCCTTCGAGACCAGTTCCAGTTATGTTTTGGTAATATAAACCGTGTATTTTAGATGCCTGCTTTCCCATTATAAATATAAATATCACCAAAACCAGTTATGAGGATCCCAATTAATCCTATCACAGCAAAATAAATCAGCTGCTGCGAAATATTGATAACTCTGACGACAAATGTTCCACTCTCTGTCGCAAAGGGATATATCTCCGGTACTGGTCAATAACTTGAATAGTGAAACCAGATGGCCAAAGTGGGATAGGAATTTTTGTTCCCGATTAAAAAATTCTTTGTGCAATTCCTCTCAAATGTAGCATGAGTGTGGTAAACAAAAGTTAGCATGAGGAATGGGAGGAAGGGCAGTTCCAGACAATATTTGTGGCACTTTTTCGCGTCGATTTTTTTTCCATTTTGCGAGGAGGCTAACCAAACAATCCAACAATTTGTGTCAGAGTCATTATTTGCAACTGCCCTCCACAGCTGGAGTCTCTGTCTGTGCATCATGGTGAATGTGACTGAAATGGTGAAGCAGAAGTAAAATCTTAAGAAGCATTTTCATGGGACACCATCAAAAAGAGAGTAGCCTTATCTTTTAACAGATTAGCTTAGCATGACAGAAATATTTTAATTCAAACTGTTATATCCCAGGTAAGCCGCGCCATCGTCTCAGCAATCTCCGAAGTGTGTATATAGCATTTTGGTAAATAGAGTCTGATAATATTTTCGCAAGTAGGAATTACCAAATCTCAAATAATTGTATTACGCTACACATATACACGAAACAAATTCACAAATCTAGCAACTTCTTGCGAATGATATGGATCAACTGAAGCTTTTAACTGTATCAACATTTTAAAAGTTATAAATATATGGGCACTATGGACCCTGTGTAATATCACATCAGCAAAATCAATATGGATACATAACCGACCACCGTACATATCTATATAATTGAGCGGTACGTATTTTGTAGAACATTATTGCCAGTTGATCAAGCACATGCGTGAAGACCGTACACATGTCGTCATGGCGGTCCGCGAGGAAATTGTTAAATATGTTGAGTCTACCTCCATCAAGGGTGTGGGTCGAGCAGTCAAGTCTCGCTCCTCATTTGTGCGACTATTGTGGTCGGTTTCCATCATTTCGTTTCTTTTTATGGCTGGGTATCAAGGATATGATCTTTGGAATATTTACCGCCGTTTTGACACTGTTACGGCAATCAAGCTGGAAACCTATGACGCCACATCAGACCTTTTCCCTCCGTTTGCTACAACAGTGTGCAACTTAAACCCGGTATCAAGTAATATAACCACAGAACAGAAAGCTTCTATCGAACGTTATGTCAAATCAATCCATCTATCGATGATCTGGACTAAGGCAAAGCAATTTTTCAGCAATGTTTCGCTTTATGATATATATGCGCAGCTGGTATCCGCTCCGGGATACCTTCAACAAATAACAAGTGACGAAATGGTGAGCATAAGTCACCAAAATACCACATTGATTCAAGAATGCTTTCTTTATATTATGGTGGGTTTGTCAAAAGTTAAGGAAGTGCCTTGTAGCAAATACGGTGGTATTACGAGATACATACGCCCTGATAGATATAGTTGTTACACAATCAGACTGACGAGTGACTTGCCAAAATCACACATGTTTGTGGGAGTATATCTTCAGCTTTACCTGGATAACTTTCAAAGAGCTACGGAAAGTTTCTTGGACCTTCACGAGGGTGGGGCTGAGATCCTCATACATGAAAACAACAAGGCTCCTGACGATAATTATGCGATCGTGGTGCCACCTGGGATGTCCAGCCGTATTAAAATAAGCCCAACACAGACTAGGCTTCAGCCTTATCCATATGGCAGTTGCTCAAAATTGAACCCCAAGGTGTGGACGCTGGACAAGAGAAAAACAGAGTATACTCAACATGGATGTCAAGCAGCTTGTATTTACACCCTCATAAGGGAACGTTGTAATTGCTCCAATGTAAACTACCAATTTCGTTTCGGTAAAAACATAGAACCACCATATTGCTTCAGTGTGGACAATGGTCCTCGGCAACTACTGGAATTCATGTCCTGTTCAATGAGAGTGTCATTGAATGAGCAAAACTATTGCCTAAGACAATGTCCCAGTCCATGTATATTAACACATTTTGACGCACAGCTTTCGTACTCAAAATGGCCCATGAAAAATGCTGTTCTAGACATTTGGAGGCAAAGGGTAAAAGATACTGCATTTGCTTCCCACTTTAAAGATTACGAAACTATCTTTAATCTGAGTAGTACTGACTTTCCAAAAGCAATGACTCTTTTGCGTCAGACTTCACTCATAGAGGATAATTTCGCCTCGGTCTTGGTTAATTATTACAGACCTGAAATGAAGACATTTTCACAGACGCCAAAATTAACCTCTACGCAGGCATTGTCACAGATCAGCGCTGTTCTTAATCTATGGGCAGGCATCACGGTTGTGGTTCTCGTTGAGGCCGTGGAAATGTTCTACTGTGTTCTGAAAAATTTGACACAATCCGATAAAACTCAAGACATGCCTGAAAGTACAAGCAAAACAAACACAAAGGGAATCGTCTCGATGCACCCAGTTCAGTCACAAAATCTTGGCTGGATAGATTCGTTTTAATTCAAATACTGTAAATGCATTTACATTTGTATTATTTTATTTTAGCTAATTTTGCAAATGGCACAAAGCGGTGAAAATATAATACTTTAACATAAATTTAATAGAAACTCTGTCCCAAACATTGTAATAAGAGCTTCAGCTGAACGCCTGATATGCAAATCTGTACAAATCTTAATACAATACAATAAGTACATTTACGGTATTATGGCGTGGCGAACTTCGTATGGAGGCCCTGGCTCTTCGGCCCCATGTAGATTTTAACCCCCGCGATTTACAAATATGAGGTCTGGAGCTCCTACTTCCCAATCCAGAATCAACTTTATTGGTGTCAGTTGCAGGCCACCATACCAACATGGTTTTTGTTAATTATTTGAAAAACACTCTTCTGGCATTTTTACCCAAGAGAAATACTTTTTTGGCGTTTTCAACATAAATCAGTTTGTATCAATTGCCTCTAGAACACAAAGTCTTCTTCAAGCTTTAACTAGTATTTGCAAATTATTTGATCTTCACCAATTGATTAGAGATCCAACTAGGATTGCACCCTCTTAAAATTCGATTGCAGATCTTACATTTGACTCTGATGAGGACAAACGTAACCGATCCTGTGTAGTCCCTGTCGGTGGTCAGTGGTCCTTTCAGCTACATGATCAACAGGTCTATAGTTACCGGTATTGTTCCCAAAAGAACTGAAATATGCGGAAGTTATTCCACTGTTTAAGAACAATAGCCGAAATGAGCTGGGAAGTAAACGACACATCTCTATTTTAATGCGTATATTGGAAAAGGTCATTTATATTGGGCCCCAGGTTGAATCATTTCTGACGTAGAACAACATATTTTAAGAAGAATCTGGTTCTAGGCCACCAAATGCTACTGATGCATGACTCATACTTATATCCAATCACATACATCTCAGAATTGACAATTGTAAATGTACAGTTACGATCTTGTTGGACTTGCAGAAAGCTTTCGACAGTTAATCACAAGGCTCTTTGTCAAAGGCTTTCTGCTATAGGCCAGGGTAATATGCATATACAGTGGGTTTATTCTTATCTTAGCGATAGATCCAGCAAGTTCATTATGATGGTGCATCTTTTACACGTTGCTTGTGGTTTAGCCCATATATCTCTGTGGTACTTCACTTGTCACTCTGGAGCCCTGCATTTTTTTTTTTGTTTCGTGAACGACATAGTCATAGCAATAAACTGCCAGTTGCTGTTGTATGCAAGTGTTTTGGGGTGAATTGCATTATTTTGAACAATCAGGCCATCAAAATCCATAAAATTAAACTTTCAAAGCAGGTGCTGAGTTTGGTAATTTTCTGAGCCCGGAGTCTTGTTCCAGTTTACACTGAAGGACACCACCTCATAACCCTGTAGTTTTGGAAAGGCACCCGAGGAAGATGGTACCTTTAATGCTGCCCCGTTAGTGACATGCAGGTTACTATTGTACCCACACGCTATGGTCGTGGCCTCACAATATCATAAGGTGTACAAAATATTATTCTGAGTACACAGAAAAAGAGTGAGCTTTTATTTTAAAATATAATGAAAAAATACAAGGTTGTCAGTTTTGACATATATGTTCAGTATGAATCTCAAGCATGAAATATTTGTGTTCATATAGTGACGTGGTTGATTCACATTTCCTGCCATCACCTGTATTAATTTACTAGAAAGTCATGTGGAGTGATTAGTAGTGATTTGTTCTAGCCTGACACATGTACTAATCATTAGATAACATTCACGACAGCACAGGGTCAGTCATTTTTGGTACTCTTATAACCTGTAAATCAAGGCTTTTTTCATGTCACTGACGGGACATTTGATTTGAAATGGAAAAAATGGTAATCATTTTGATTGCATCAATTGATACAGCCAATTATACATTAGTTTTATACATTAGTTCTCCTTTAGATTAGCCTCTGACGAAGAGACTATCACATTGGAAAAAAGGGTGTTTCACAGAGAATAATTGGCATTTACCTTTCATCTAGAGTATCTGTACCTTGAGATAATTATCATTTACTTTGCATGACCACCGTGTGATGCTCCAACTCATCATCCTCGTAAAGAGGTGCATGTATTACTTACTGTTCTCAAACTATGGCTCCAAAGGCACAGCATCATGGAAAGAGGAAAAATTAAGGCTTTAACGCATTAACCATAGCATGAGAAGGCCTTAGAAGCTATATTGACATCTAGAATTGTCCCGTTAGTGACACGATATAAATGTTTGCCGCTCTGCCCTTGTTAAAGCAGGTGTCTGCAAAGTGGATTACACCCAAGTTCCGGCATCTGCACAACATTAATATGGTTTTACCTACAGTTCTAAAGCTCAAAACAATTTATACTGAATCTCTGAGGTTGGAAAAAATATATTGAATTTGTATATAATACAGGAAACTAGTTGATTGGGTCCAAATAATGACATGATATGGATCCAATCACATACAGCATATTCATGTATGTGTGTCATTACTAGTGACACACTTTTGTATTCAGGCGCACACACACTGACTGAACAACATTTTTCTCCACTTTTTTTATTCAGAGTCCAACAATACATTATCCAATATTTGTTTCCTTTTGATAAAATTCATACCCAAACTGATTCTGAGAACTCCATCTATTATTTCTGTACTTTGGACGTCGAGTTCCTCAGTAGTTTTTGCCTTTGTTTATTACTGTTTTTTCTTGAACCATTCTCTTTATTCATAATCTAGAAAACCATTTTCTGCTCCTTATAAATGCACAGTAATAATCCAAAAGTTCTCTCCTGAGGCTACAATTTAATGCATATTCAAACAGTGTACTTTGACATAAATTCAGGTAACACAATTCAAACGCCAAAGTTCATGAACTTTATTTAACATTTTGATCTGTATTTCAGATAATTAATGCTGAAGCCTTGGTTTTGGCAATGGTCAAAAATAGCAATAACACAGAAAAAAAGTAACCAAATAAATCACAAAAAATCCAAAAATCAATTGAGTGTGACTAATGTAACAAACTTGTTAGAGATCCGCCCAATGTACATTGCCACAAAGTTTGAAGTCAATCTGGCTGAAGGTTTCGGAGACGTTGATTGTGGGAGACAGGCAGACACGCATTCAGTAAACCTACAACATTTTAGTCAGACATAGTGACCTGTTGTGAGGTTTTTGCGGAGGAATATCATTTGCAGATGCTCTCATCGTAGAAATTACATGTACAATTTTGTTTGATCACACGGCAGGCTGGATCAGTGTAGAAAACAGAGTAGTAGCTCTCCACGAGGATGGTCTCTGCTTTGAAAACACCCAATGTCTGCGCTAACGGGACATGTCACTAACGGGGAGCCAATCTAGTGAGTATGAGAGATACAGCGTATTATTTAATATTAAAAAACATAGATTTAAGTGATATAATTTTTTTCAATACAGACCTCAATCTAATGTGATGTGCATTTTATGCTATGAGTATGTCACTAACGGGACAGTTATGGTTCACGTGTTCGATTTTTGAAGACAGTGATGCCCCTGGAATGTATACATTGTCAATCTGGTGACTTGATTTTGTCAACTTGAACTTAGAATGTGTCACTAACGGGACAAATTGGTATTCTTAAATGCTGTATCTTTTAGAGAGGTATAGGTAGGGATCAAATTTAAGCTCCCAAAATAGGGCCTGCCACAGTCAATACTATGATGCAGTTAGCCATGTTAAATACCTTACTTGTTATTGTGTTGTAATCCAAGATATGTTTGGCACCAAAATTACGCAATTCACCCCTCTGTCCTATGAATATCCAGTAAAAATGTCGTGAAATTAAAAAAAAAACCCTTCTCTTCAACTCATTAATATGAGTCAATTGCTGTCTGACAAAAGATTATCCTTACAACGGGGCAAACACCAAATCTGTCTCTTTTGGTTCAAAACACAAACTTAACTCTTTCAGTGCCAAGCATGACTAAAGTCGACCTACTTAACTAAAAAAATCAGAAGGATCCCAGATTTGTATTCCTCGTTAAAAGACCTATCATTCAAGTTCCAGCATGCTATGATTCCCGACAGAATATCCCAGATCAACAGCTTTTCTTTAACGTGCATTGGGCCCATTGTGCCCAATGCACATCGAGAAAAGCGGTTGACTCTGCCCAATATTTTGTCTGGTTTAGCTAGCTTACAAGCAAGACCAAACATAAGCTGCAGACACGTCAAATCAAGATAACTCATTACATTGACCAGCTGGGTCCCAAAACACGTATTGGACCTGAGGAAAATGCTTTAAAGTTTGCATTATTATGTGTTCATACATTATCCATTCTGTCATATAAAGAATCTCTTTAAACATTTTACTGGGAGTTAGAATATTCATCTGGTTTGAGAAGTGACACAGCGCAGCTATATCGTAACGTTCTTTTAATGTCTTTTGAAGTCACAAGTCACACTTTCGTAGCATGTATGGTAACAACCAGGAGTTACACAGACATTGCAGATGTGGCGAACTCTTTGGATCAGATGCTGCATTCTATTTTGAGGTATGTGGCCCTACTAGGGCATCTTTCTGGGAAGTCGCTGGCCAGGTCAGCCCCAGAGGTTTCATGTCCAGGGAAAACGTTGTCTAGGGCAAAATACCAAAACTGTTAGCCTGCAAAAATGCCATGATCAGACGGGTGGATCGTTATCTTCCTGGAACGTCAATATTCGAGTGGGTTTGAAAAAATGGCATATGATGTGGCTGAAAAAAGTCGTCGCTAAACTCCTATACAATCAAATTGTCATCCACCACCACAAAGCAAGCTTTGTGATGAATGGATACAACAGCCCAAACTGTGATATTGGCACTGTCCTACTGGTTGGTTTGACACACATAGAAGTTGGCATGCCTCTCACCACATCTATGCCACATGCTTTGCTGGCCATCAGCCCTTTCTCAGAAAACACAGAGTAGTTATATAACGTTACCTCTCGACCATCTTTGCCAAGGCCTCTCTGTTAGGGCATGACGCCCAAGAAATCGAGTTGAGTTGCTTACTCACTTGATCCTGAAACCTGGTGGTCCCGTGGCGCCATCTCTCAGTCCATGTGGAGCTTATGGTGACGTCATGTGCACATACGCACCATATCTAGATAGCTTATTTCTGACGTGCGAATACCACTAAAATCACTGGGAGTAGAGCTGGTCGTTTGACTTGAAACCTAACTTTTCAAGATGGCATCCCAATGTTCAGATCACAGAGAGAGGGAGGACAGTGCTTGCCAGACTATTGTTGCTTGGCATGGTCTGCGGAATTTGTTTTTAAGCATTTCTGGACTAACTGATCACTTAATTTGAGCTTACAGATGCCGGTGGGAAAAGTGAATCCAAGTCTGGCAGGTGCTGGCTCAATTCTTTTTTTTTTCCAAGATGACATTTTGGCAGGTTAAATCGCAAACAAAGGAAGGACAGTTTGTTGTCGTTCAGGGACCACTTCCCTCTGCATTTGTCGGGTAAATTGACACAATTGGGACTCACTTAGCCACACGTGGTCTGATGACCACTTCTTTTTGCCCTTGTTGGGTAGATTGACCAAGGTAGGACTTGCATGGCTTCTTCATGGTACAATGGAATACGATCATTGCTTGGTTGTCACTTAACTTTACTTGGTGTGTTCTTTGAATACGCATATGGGTTTTGTGTCAGGTCGGGAGATGACATTTGTCTTCTTCCTTGCGTCTAGAGTCAGGAGCTTGAGCTTTCCACTCTACCTAGGTGACAACCATGGCTCATTGCTCACTAATTTGAGACTTACTCTTGGACACCTCTGCCCAGATGCTATTGATCTGATCCATGTACTGCTTTACTGGCTGTTATTCTTCTAAGAAGTCAGCCATACCTTGACAGAAGCTGTTGGGTTCTCAGTCCTTTGGGTCTGAGTGCTTGAAGCAGAAGTCAAGTAAACTGGTACAGTCTGAAGTGAGAACCTTTGCGTTCCCGTCAGGCTTTCCTGTAACTTGGGCCAGTCTACGCACTTGGATTGTAAGTCCGAGAAGTAAGGGAAGTTTCTGCCACTTTGTTAGTCAAAGAAGTCAGAAAAACCACTGAGATGCCAAGAATGGAGTTTGGATTTCCGTTTGAGTCTTCTAGAACCTCAACCAGTCCAAGCGCTCGGGTCTGGGTGCACTGACTATAGGTCCGTGAAGTACAGGAGGTCTGAAAAGCCACTATTACCTGGATTGGCCACTCCTGCCAGCTGATTTCTTAGTGGGCAGTGGCTGTGAACCCTAAGATTAGAGACTTCCAGGTTTTGATTTGGGTATCCCAGAACCTCAGCCAGTCCACAAGCTTGGGTCTGGGGGGCTGGCACCATAAGTCAAAGAATAATGGGAGGCCCACCAGCACCTGCCCCCGGTCCAAGTGCTCCAGTCTGAGAGGTTAGGGAAAAACACCTGTGCCTTGACTAACCTTTTGAGCTCCTGGCTCCGTAAAGGGGGGGGGGGGGGTCGGATCATGGGCCAAGGTAATGGGAGATAAAAGGAAGACAGACCCCAGTTGTATTGGCACGTATGGAGGCCTTGGCAACACCTTCTTCTCCCCGTCTGTAATGAGTCTCCAAAATAGAGGCCTTTGGGTTTCCATTCCGGTATTCCAAAACATGAGCCAGTCCAAGGGCTAAAATTCAGGTACTCGGACCGTAAGTCTGGCGGGTCTGGGAAATAAATGCCTTGGATTGTAATCTGAGGCATTGGAGATGGAAGGAGGATGCCTTGTTGTCATAGGAACACCTTCAGTAATTAGTCGGCCTATGGCCCTTGCGATGTTGTTGCCTGTGGTGGCTTGGGTGACAGCTTTACCTGGTGTCAGCTTTTGATGTTGGAGACTCTGCTTTCTTCCACTCCCATCATCACCAAAGCTTAGCCCAGGCAAACCCTGTTGGCAAAGCACCTCACTACTCCTGCCTGTGTCAGCTCTCTCTTGGCACTGGGCCTGGGACTGTCAGGGCCCCCCCCCCCCCCAGCAGATTTCTCAGTCGGCGGCAGCTCTGGCCCCTGGAAAGAGTTCTTGACATTGGAGACCTTTGGGTTTTCCATCAAGTAGTTTAGTAGTTTAGAAAAACATGACCCACATTCATAAATTTCAAACCCATCAATGACAGCACAGAGATTCCAGAGTTCCCCAAGCATCAACATTCATTTTCCAATACCAATGTGAAGAAACAAATTTCGCTCCTTACTTGAGACGGGCAGGTATTCCTAAACCTCGGCCAGCCAGAGCGCTCCGATCTGGGTGCTCGGATCGTAAGTCCAGGAAGTCCAGAGACCCAGGGGCAGCACATCCCCAGCAGTGTTAGCCTTTGCAGTTGGAGACTTTGTCTTCCTCTGCTCCCGTCATCATTGCAGCTAAGTTGGAGTGGACTCTGTCAGCGGAGCAGCTCATTGCTTCTTGCCTGAGTTGGTTTCGTCTTGGCACTCAGACTTTCTCCAGAGCTCCTCCTGCCAGCAGATTTTTCAGTCGGTGGAAGCTGTGGCACTTGAGACTAGGTTCTGCTGGAGACCTTGTGATATCCCTCTGGCAAGCAAACATCTTGTCGGTGGTAGCTGGAACAACTGCACACAGTCAACCAGAACCTCCCCTCCCTGGATCCACATAGGCTGAGCAGGTGGAGGTGGCACTTGAGGCTGCAGTGACTTTCACTGAAGTCCTTGCTACCCCAGGGCCAGGTGGGTGACTATAGATGTGTCCGCCGCCACACTGTGGAAGCTTGAGCACATCTGCACGCCTTAGACATATTGCATCCAAAGTGCTGCGAGAAAACCTCTTAACTCGTTCAAAATGTGGCACTGAAAGAGTTAAAACCAATATCACACATTACCATGCATCACTTCTACACTGCTTTCTCAGTATTGATGTAAAAGCATGGCTTTTGCAACGACATGTCATCCAGGACCCAATGGGGTCCTTTATGGCGTGAAAGTAAGGGAGATCCTTCTTGATTTTGTTTTTGTTTTTTAAATGGGAAGGAGGACCCTACTCCTTGTAGGAGGGAAGAGACTTGTGTTTTTCAGTTGGGAATGTTAACAGTTCGATTTATTGGATTAACGAACAAATTCTATTGAAAAGAATATGTCTTTATGATCTTGATAATAGCGAACATTGAACTCTAAACATATAAATCTTTTGGAACCAGGGACATGGGACCCCAAAAGGAGCCCCTAATATAAGTTCAGTCTTTCTGGAACATAATAAATGTCAGAGGGACAGCAGAGATTTGACTTCAAAAATAAAGGAATATAACGGTTACTAAAAATGTAAAGATAGGACATCGAACGTAGATATGGTTTGTTTGGGCTGAAGCGGAGACATTCTACTTAATGAATGGTATTAAATCGTAGGCCAAGGACTGAGTGTTATTTTGGCGTTTCTATGTGTATTATTCTATCGTATACACTTGCATTTTTAAGCGCAGGTACAGCATATTGTACTGAGACAATACAAAAAGTCTTCTTGCCAATCATCGTGTGTAAACCATGGCCAATTGTCAATCCTTGTCGAATAATCATCCTCTGGACAGGTTATCCAATGCATTACGACGTATTTGTTTCAGGATTAAAAATGTTTGATGCAATGAGGGTTTCACGCAAATCATGTGGCATTTTGTACTATCCAAGGTGCGTTTCTTTTTATCTAAAACCTTCAACAAGCTGGTAATATGAACACAAGAATCATAGCAAGCTACACAAGGCCACAGTTTATGTTCCACAGGGATGTATAAGCTACATGGTAAGCATAACGTCCAGATTAAATGAACAACTAATAAAGGTTTGCTTGCAGAAAAAAAATCCTCATGCACCCGATAATTGCCCCCATGACATTGCGATGTTACATAATTTGTATGTAGCTTTATTTATAATATTATTTATTGCCTTTCTAATTTAAACGGAGAGGGAAAGCAATATCCGTTTCATGGCAAAAGGTCTCGTTTCCAATACCAACAACACTGTTGTTATGTTCTAATATTTTTCACCAATCAAGTGCATGTTGTGTCAACAAAATATTGGTGAAAGAGGCCGTCTCTATACTTGAATTAATGTATCGATTGATATTTTCAAACTCTGCTTCCATTAAACATGTTTTAGTTGTTCTTTATTTCAAACCATGGTCAGAATACAGCACCAATTATTTCACCACATAGGTTAATTACCAGTCTCTATTCTTTCCCCTTCTGATTTTGCGTCTAAAGAAATACCAATAAATTGTAAGACTAAGCCACCAGTGTGATAAAGCTACTTCAAATCGATAGCTTTGTGGGCACTCTGTTGGCAAGCCAACGACGTATTGTACAACTAGATAAACAATATATAGCAAATGGGATTCTGAGCGTAAATTAATAATGTTTGACGGAGCTCAGATACTTTTGAGGGGTTTTGAGTTCCAGATGTTAATACATTTTGTATTTTAATAACTCTTGTTTCGTCGAATGGCTGAAATTTTAACACATTTTTGTGTGTGTGTGTTTGTGTAGCCGTGGAGACATTACGTTGCATGAGATTTTGCATTAGTAGACAGGAAGCCGTATTGTTTGAGACACTGATTCATGGGGTCTGCTTTCTGGATTTAATTTTCAGTTGGGTGGTACAAATGAAACAATTATCTGAAGAAACCCGTTGTTTTTCTGGCCTTACATCACCACCCGTAGGAAAGTAGTCAGATAATGGAGGTGTTTCCCATCTTCAACAAACAGTTTTAATAAAACTGCATTTGGACCAATAGATCTTTGATTCATCCCTGTATCGAGGTCTTTAAGCTAGAAGTACCCCCTGGTGTCACATTTACACACACACACACACACACACATATATATATATATATATATATATATATATATATATATATATATATATATATATATATATATATATACATATATATATGTATATATATACATATATATATATGTATATATACATATGTATGTACATATATATATATATATATATATATATATATATATATATATAGAGAGAGAGAGAGAGAGAGAGAGAGAGAGAGAGAGAGAGAGAGAGTGGAATCTCCCTGTTAAGCCTTAGGGACTGAAAAATGTGGTCTCAATAAGGGAGAGGCTAAATGGAGATATAATTTAATAACGTATAAACAAAAATGGGTCTGTAAAGTGATGGTCTTAGTATGGGAATGGTCTCTTCATGGAGGTGGTCTCAATTGGAGATTCTTATATATATATATATATATATATATATATATATATATATATATATATATATATATATATATATATATATATATATTCTCAAGTGGACCACTTTCAGCATGTAATGCTTTACACAAAAACTGTAACCTTGGTTTATGAATTCATGGACCACAGTCGTAAACCTTCCTAAAAACATCTTAGCACTTGATCATAACTATAAGATATGCAGGACAAGGTTGTTTAAAAACTGTAAACGTGTATGAACTGGAGGTGCAAGATTACCAAAACTCACCATCATAAATTCATACAATTGAACATTGTCTTGGGGAGCATGCATAGTTGCCATCAGCGACAACAAGCACAACCGCTTCTCATCACCGGAAGCCACAAGGAATCGGCCCTTTCCCTTTGAATTAAGACTCAGTCAGCAGCTTTCCTTGGCGTGGATTGGTCTTTCACAGTGACCAACCCATGCAGCGGAAAGCTGATGACCTGGAGCATAACATTTTGATATGTTTCATATACGGTACACTTTTAATTCGGATTGTATTTTATTGCTGCTGAAATTAGTGTGAAACATTGAAGCAGATGACAATTGACAATCAACCAGTTGTGGTCTGTTTGTGGGGATAAGTTTGAAATAGGTGTGTATCTGCAAACATATAAATAGGATAGCCCATGCAGAAATTTTTGGCATAATTTTTGTTTATAATCTATGGAGGCATGTTAAGAAGAGGAAAGGCAGGTGGTAGTTTTTCTGGTTCAGCCCTCGTCCCGTGCTTATTGAGCGCCTCTGTATCGTCTTACCTCTTGTATCATCGGCGTTCAAAAAATTAACTACTAAAGTGTATTATTTACAAAGTCTACTCCCTTGACAACAAGGACATAAAAGATATCAAATGCTTGCATATGTGCATACAATTCCTAAGGATAATAGCAGCATAACACGACATATTTTCACTTTCCCACTTAAACTGTTTCGGCTTCCTAAAATCGGATGATATAACAAACTTTCATCTCTAGACCAGTTCCCGTCATTGCTTTAAACTTGACCGCGAGTCTTACAAGTGTTTGTGGTTACCAATAAGCTTACCAGGCAACTCACTTAGTTAAATGGGGAATGGCTACTAACCTGTGGTGAAGACAACCATATTTTAGGTACAGGCATGAATACGCAAAGAAATCCACGTGTATGGCAAGCCAACAGGGCCATAACGCATAGGTCTTACGCGTAGCCGAGCCTCCACTACACGTAGTCGAGGCTCGGCAACGCGTAGTCGAGTAAACCAATCAGATTGTAGTCTCTACTACGGGTAGTCGAGGCTCAGCAACGCGTAGTCGAGCCAACCAATAAGATCACAGTCTCCACTACGCGTAGTCGAGGCTCGGCAACGCGTAGTCGAGCTAAACAATAAGATTACAGTCTCCACTACGCGTTGCCGAGAAAATGTTCTTCTAGAACCCATCGCCGAGCCTCGGCGACGCGTGGTGGAGAAACTATGCCTCCCATAGCGTGTAGCCAAACTATCCAATCACTGATGCTCTTGTAAACTGTATTAGACCTGTTCGACTACGCGTTGAGAAATTACTGGTCTCGACGACGCGTAGCCGAGGGAACCAATTAAATTTGGTTCTCCACTAAGGGTTGCACCCCTAAATTGGCCACAGAGGGCAGCACAAAGGTATAATGTCTAATGACCAGCACTGTAGGATTTGGCTTGACCAGAGTGGTGGAATTTGTGGCAGGCTCAAATCTGTTACATACAATTTTAATTCAGATTTTGCCATCACAAAATAGAGTGATTTGAATAATTAATTTTGGGCATAACTTTTTTCCGGGGTGGTCGGAAATTTAAAGCTGATATTGGGTGCGGACAAGTGAAAATCCAACATGATCGCGTTCAGGTGGGGCAAAGTCAAAAGTTTGGTGGTCATCATATATGTTAATGCCTCTTATTTTGTGAGGCAGACTTGAACTTAATTGGTGAGCATAGTCTTCATTAAAGTTAAAGCTCTTACTCTGAGATACGCCAGGATGTGTTATAATGGCCGCCTATGGGAAATTCAATTTAGTGGTGCCACCTAAGCCGTGCCTCGTGAAAAGTAAAATTTGATACCCGTTCAACCTCCGTTTTGAAATATGGGTTACAACCATTCGGCTATGCGTCGTAGAGACCTTAATTTGATTGGCTGCCTCGACGACGCGTTGTGGAGAATTTCAAGTCTCGACTACGCGTTGTAGAGAATTTCATGTTTCCGCTACGCGTTGTAGATACTCTAATTTGATTGGCTGTTTTAATAGCAGTAATGATTGTAAGGACGTAAATGATTGGTTTGCTTTTCTTCAGCCAAAAGGTGCCATAAGTTGCTCCACTACTCGTAGCCGAAGGGCGACTACGCTAGGCTAAAACATATTCTCGGCAATGCGTAAGACGAATGCGTTATGGCCCTGTTGACCTGCCGTACACGTGTCCTTGAGTATGCATGGTATATTATGTCATCTTGGTCACCTGACCATTCAAAAGGAGATGTCAGAAAAAATGATATTTACATAAATCAATCTGTCTGCATGCCTAGAAAGATGGACAAAATTAAAAATGTTGAAACTTTTTCTCGGCGACAGTAGACGATAGCAATTTTCATATTGACTGCAGGCCCTGTGCGTGTCACCTTCTTTCAGTACGGAACTTGGGAGGATGCACGGCAACCCCATGCATTAAGCAGGGCCACACGTGTTTGTCTAAAAAAAAGGTGTAACTTAGAATATAAGGTTTAGATGAGTTATTTACTTATTTTATAAACATACAGAAAGCTTCAAATAGGCTTATTTAAACGTTGTCGTTTGTTTGGGAGAAAATGTAATTTTAGATGGTTAGGTAGCATTCCAAGCTTATGTGCCCGAGTCATGGTGGGGGCATAGTTGTGTTGCCTGACAACCAGCCTGACAAAGCAAGACCGCAGTTAATACTAATTAATATGAATATGTACTATTGCAGGTACCTGAAAAACAATCCTTTGAATACAAATTCAATGGTCCTTTACCTGGCAGAGTCTTACAAAGGCCACACATTTGTCACCATCACTTTTGTGATCAGATTAATAATAAGAGGTTGAAGTCGATGAAGCTGGGAGCGACCAGTCTTTATTGTTTTTATAGGGTAACACAAATCGAGCTCGCTCTTTACAATTTTTAGTTTTTCTTTGTCGTATTTTGACCCATTTGGCTGCACTGCCAGTGAATATCGCCAAATACCTTACGTGATCTATTTTAATGTGCTCCATTTATTAATAATTAGGCTTCCACTGGATGGCACTGTTAAAGATAGAGATGTTCTGAAAGGTCAAATATATGTAAAGGAAGTGACCTCAAACAACAATACAAAGTTCCCAAAAGTTCTGTATTCATACCAGGGTATTAATTATAGAGGCCAGAAATCAAACTGGTAATGACTTAAGTATTTGCGGCATCAAAGGTTGTCTACAGTTGAAGAACTCGATTCTCCAAATAGTATACCAAATGAGATAATAAAGTAGTTTTCCAGTGGGAACAGTATGATAGGTTTTAAACACGAACCAGTCCAGCCTATCTGTGTTGTCTTTTTTACAATTTTCAGTTGCGCATTTTCTATATGCCATATTCACGTATCCCAAGTGTTCCTAATTACCATAAATTTAATCTTCCAACTTTAATTTTCGGTTTATTGGATATGCCATTACCACAAACCCATGAATTGAAGCTGGACTTGCGCTTTAATTTTTGCTAGTTTCAAAGATATTCAGCATTATTTTTTCATGTGTGCCAAATTAGCATAAATTATATAGAAAATCTTGCATGGCTGAGAATGAGTTAATACTTTTCACTCACGAGGGATCGTTATTGGTGGGGAAAATCACGAGTGACTGCAGGTCACGAGTGATTTTCCACACCAAGTTAACAACGATTCCGAGTGAAAGAAAAATAGGAACTCACTCTGCAGCCGTGCAAGATTTTGTTTATTCTATGTTTAATTGGGTATTATTATTCATTCTTAGGGCGTTACCTACACATTACCATCATAACAAAAGGCATAATCGGCAAGGTTGCGGGCTGCAAATGACATTTGCGCCCATTTTGCGGGCCAAAATTAAATGAAGCGACGTGAACCACATTATTCAAACCTAATAACTAAAAATTGGCTTTGAACATACCATAAATGAATAATTATAGTAATAATGTTTGTTTTTGTGTCATTGTACGAGCCTTAGTATTCGATTTGCGGCCCCCCAGTGGTCATTTCGCGTCGGGTGCAAATGACCACTATCGGGCCGCAAATCGAAAACCGCAGTCCGTAGATCCCATTGCCCACAAAACCAACATATCGGTTATTCATAATAGAAAATATGCCCTAGGCCCACTTTCAACGCCGATCTGGTGTGACATGTTTGCTTACGTTCGTCACAGTTATTCTACGTCACACGTGATACATGTATAATCAAACATCGCTGGCACATATTTGATTCAATTGACACAATTACCCGAATTGTTAATCTGTCAAACCAAATCCCCAGAGTTAGTTGAGTAAATTACATAGTAAATAAAACAATATTGAGCGAGCACTTCGATTTTGTGAAACCACGTCTTGGGCTCCGTTCATATATTCCATTGTAATCTGTACCATTTTATGTACTTTGCTTTTTTCCGAGTTGAGTTCATAGGCTTTTACCCGAGTCTTTCATCTGTCAAACCAAATTCGCTGAGTTGGTAGCCTTCTTGCTCGCGTGATCACCCAAAGGACAAGTGCACGGGTGATCACGCGCGAAGGCAGGCAGGGAACGAGGGGATTTGGTTTAGATAGATTAATGACGCGGGTTGTTTTGCATTTATCCCCTACATTCCATTAAGAAAGAAAAAAAAAAGAAATTTATATCACTTGTACAATTTAATTTTACTACATTGCATTGGACTTTGCCTCAGTCATATCACGCGTATGAATTTAAAATTCAAACAGGAAGAAAAGGGGTCGACCATAGGCGTAATGACGGGTTTTTTTTCCTTTTTTGGAACGGCCGTCGCTTCAGTCCAAAATCTCGACGAAAAGTCACTTATTTTATAATTTCTATATGGAATTAATTTAGTGGAGAGAGAAATGGAAGGTAAGGTTGCCTTGGAATGTTGTACCAGCTAACACTAGTAACAGTCCAAAGTATGCATCCAAGGCGCTCAAGTGGCCGTCAAATTGGCCCCCTCAGTGACCGCAACAATGCGAGCATTGTCCGACGGAACGCGGCGATGGCTGCCTGCATGCTACGTCAGTTGGGACACACGATAAAGACAGAGTCTACGGAGCGGCTTGCACAGATGTTAAGGGGTCTCTGAAAAGAAGAAGAATTTCCCTGGAGAATGCTGCACATGGCGTGCTTTTTATTTCTGCTTGCTGTTGCATAATTGTTTATGGACTGCACATTTTTGTGCCTTCTCAGCTCTCGAATGATGGTTGGCTGGACTCCCTTTAAGTCTTCAGTGCTGATGCAAAAAAAAATGTTGACTTTTGACCCATACTCATACTAAATATGGAATTGATTCCTGCCATATTTGGAAAACCGTATCTCTGATTTTACAAATATGGCAAAAAGTAGTCCCACCCATGAGATATGGTCAACAATATCACTAAGGGCATATCCCATGGGTTTTCAATGTAATATAGTACAAAGTAGGACAAAATTTAAGTTCATTGTAATTTGTATGTTGATTTTCTTGCTATATCATATACATAAATATTCTGTATTTTCCCTAGCGATGGGGGTTTCAGTGAACAAATAATAATAATAATAATAATAATAATAATAATAATAATAATAATAACAACAACAACAACAACACTAATAATAATAATAATAATAATAATAATAATAATAATAATAATGATAATGATAATAATAATAATAATAATAATAATAATAATAATAATAATTTAAACAACAAAGAAAAGCGGTCGACCATAGGCCTATGGCGGATTTTTTGAACGGCCGTCGCTTCAGCCCAACATCTTGACGAAAATTGACTTTTTTAGTATTTTTATATGGAATTAATTTGGTGAAGAGGAGATTTGGAAAGTAAAGTAGCCGTGGAGTGTTGCACAGCAAACATTCCAAAGCATGCAACCGTGGAGTTCAACTGACTGAGCGCCGTCAGATTGGCTCCACCACTGACGGCAGCATTGCGAGCATTGCCCGAAGGCGAAGGCACGGGGCGATGGCTACCTGCCATGTCAGCTGGGACAAACGATGAAGACAGAGTCTAAAGAGTGTTTTGGACAGATGTTAGAGGTCTTTCGTGAAGAATGTTGCACTTGGCGTGCTATTGGTTTTTGCTTGCTGTTTCATATTCTATCATGATGTAACCCCGTTACTCAGGAGTAACTAATAGGAAGCCTGAATAGCAGTGGCCCAGTGCATTGTAGGGCGACAACGCACTACAGATATGAACACCGCACTGTTAATGTTACCCTCCGTACCCAAGGAGTAACCGATAGGAGTTGGACTTCAAATAGTAGGCCTACAACGCACTGACACTTCAGAACCACAATAATAATAATAATAATAATAATAATAATAATAATAATAATAATAATAATAATAATAATAATAATAATAATAATAATAATAAACATTGTATGAGTGTTTATGCCACCGAAATGTATTGTTTAAATAAAATTTTAATGAATAGGAGGCTGCCATCCGCCAAGTGCTTCTGTACAATCAATTCTTAATAGGCCTACGACAGCAGGTAGGGCATCAGCCTATTATGGGCCATTTGGGTTCCTCATGGGACCCTTGGACTATCTTTTTGAAATCTTACCCTACTGAGAACACGACTGTGTGATAATAAACATAACCAATTAACTTGGTTTTAACTAATAATATCGTTCATTAGATTTGGACACAGGCATTAATGTAGCTTTCATACATGACCTCGACAAACGGGCTACTGATGACAAGCTAGGCCCATTACTATGGTCATATGGATGATCAAAATGGTGCAACGGCGAATACCACGTTTGCCTGTTAATGTTCCAGAGCCCGATATACCCGACATATTCGCTTAATTGACAGACGAAGATCTCGATAATCTTGCTGCAAACAGAAAGAAAAACCCACAGGCCGCCAGACAATATGGGGGAGTGTTCCCAGCCACTAAATGTTTTCACACACATCCCATTTGATTATGAGGGATTCCAAAATTACGGGACATTTAGTGTTCCAAGCTTCTACCAAATTCCTGGAAGCAATGTAAAAATACATCTATGTACAGAGAAGACACACAATCCATAATTGAGTGCAGCCTCTTGTTTATAGATGAATATCTATATTAAATATATTGCTAATGAACATGATGCAAAAATAAATCTAGAATACTATGGGTCAACAAAGAAATGCATGGTCAGTAATACTCCTCAGAATACTGAGGCCATTCTAATACAACTAATTACCAAAGTATAATAAGTCATCACTGGAAATCATTTAATCATAATTTTAGATCTGAGCTTTATGGAAGGAATTCAGTAATAAAGGGCACAACATAAATGTAGTTTGTAAATAATTGAAAATGTATACTTATCTTCAAATGTCACATGTCACCAATGAGCTTCTTTCACTTGTCAGGCACTGAAACCGCCTCACTCAAAAACACGGTGTAAGAAATGTCGATGTGACCCTGAAAGATATGTCAGGGTCACCAATCTTCAATCCGACGACAGGTCATAGTACGCGGTGCATGAAATTTGTGTACCATATGTGAAGTTAAAAAAAAATTCAAGGTCAACCATCACTCATCATGAATTAAAACTTGCAATATGCAATGATTTGGTGGAAACTGCTTGCTGATCTTGACAACTGAGTTATCCATCTGCAAACCTCAAATCTTGCCACTTTTATTGCTTCCAGAGAAGACCAAGCTCCGTGTTATCTGTACTGCGCAGTAGAGAGGTAACATGAACCTTGGTCTGCTTAGGGGGCAGCCACTTATAGTGTCTGCAATGATTTAGAGGAATTATATATGTTACCTTGAAACATAGGTCAAGGTCACTCATCTACAATCTTAACCTTTTTCCTATATTGGTACATAATCATAGAAAATTTCAGCCTTTTAAGTCATATTCTTCTGACATCACATCTGTGACTATTTTCAAGGAAATGCCCATGTGAGCTTTAAAATAGGCGAAGGCCACACATCTACAGATATATAATAACACAATTTGAAGGTGCTACCTTTTAAAAGGACATTCTTTACTTATCGCTTCTCCAGCTTCAAGGGAGTGCTTGTAACATTGTAAAGGTCAAGGTCACCCATCTAAACTCCAAACCTAATTCGTATTATGTTACATTATCATGCACAATTTCCACCTCCTAAGTCAAATCCTTGTGGATTTATCATGTCTGCCTGGATTTTAGATGAAGTGCCCATGTGACCTTAAAAAGTTGAAAAAGGCCAAACATCTGCAGTCACGCAAAAGGTCTTACAAGTCTTTCATAGAAACATAATCACAAAATTTCAATCTCTGTAAGTCAAATCTTTCACTAGTGTGTCAGCAATGATTTTGAAAAAGTGGCCATCTGACCTTGAAAAAGGTCAAGGTCACCCATCTACAATCCCAAGCAAGGTCTTATACAGGAACATCTTCACATAAAATTTCAACTTCCCAAGTCAAATCTTTCTTGAGTTTTTTATTTTACACGACATGCCCATGTGACCTTGAAAAATAGGTCAAGGTCATCCATATGCAATCCCAAGCATAGTCTTATATAAATTTCAACTTCCCAAGTCAAATCTTACTAGAGTTACTACATCTACGTTGATTTTTGACGAAATGCCCACGTGACTTTGAAAAAAGGTCAAGGTCATACATCTGCAGTCACAAGCAAGGTCTTACAAAAGTCGAACATAGAAACATAATCACACAAAATGTCAACCTCTTTCAGACAAACCTTTCTCGAGTGCATCTGCAATGATAAAAAGTGGCCATGTGACCTTAAAATAGGTCAAAGTCACCCATCTACAACCCCAACCTAGTTGGTACTATGGTACATAAACATGCAAAATTTCAACCTCCTAGCTCAAATCCTTGCAGAGTTGTTGCATCCGTGTCAATTTTGGATGACATGCCCATGTGATCTTGAAAAATATGTCAAGGTCACCCACCTGCAATCCCAAGCAAGAACATATATAGGAACATCTTCAAATAAGATTTCAACTTCCCAAGTCAAATCTTTCTTGAGGTATCACATCCACATTGATTTTAGACAAAATGCCCACGTGACCTTGAAAATGGTCAAGGTCATACATCTGCAGTCACAAGCAAGGTCTTACAAAAGAGTAACATAGAAACATAATCACCCAAAATGTCAACCTCTTTAAGTCAAATCTTTCTCGAGTACATCTGCAATGATTTCTAAAAAGTGGCCATGTAACCTTGAAAATAGGTCAAGGTCACCCATCTACAATCCCGACCTAGTTCATATTATGGTACATAATCCTGCAAAATTTCAAGCTGTAAGTCAAAGCCTTGCAGATTTGTTGCGTCCGTGTCAATTTTAGATGACAGAAGCAGAAGAAGAAGAAGAAGAAGAAGAAGAAGAAGAAGAAGAAGGAGGAGGAGGAGGAGGAGGAGGAGGAGGAGGAGGAGGAGGAGGAGAAGGAGCAGCAGCAGCAGCAGCAGCAGCAGCAGCAGCAGCAGCAGAAGAAGAAGAAGAAGAAGAAGAAGAAGAAGAAGAAGAAGAAGAAGAAGAAGAAGAAGAAGAAGAAGAAGAAGAAGAAGAAGAAGAAGAAGAAGAAGAAGAAGATCACCGACAGTGCCCGACTTTGTTTGGCAGCAAAGTCCTTGTATCGAAACACACACAATATATCAGAATTCTAGCTAACTATACGGAATATTTAAAAGGGCAGTTTTAGCTACCAAGAGTTTTAAACATTGCTAACCGAATAGTATTTTTTTGCCAGATACAGTACAAAAATTAAAACTTTAGCAAGCACGGGCGGATCCAATTTTTTTTAGCAATCTGTGTGTGTGTGTGTGTGTGTGTGTGTGTGTGTGTGTGTGTGTGTGTGTGTGTGTGTGTGTGTGTGTGTGTGTGTGTGTGTGTGGTCAGCGACTTGCGGGCGAAGCCCGAATGCGAGTGCCAAAGGCGTGAAGCTTGGGGGGAGGGGGGTACGGGGGTCCTCCCCCGGGAATTTTTTAAAATAGTTGCTCTCAGATGCGTTTTCCTGGCATTTGCGACTGCATTTTCATGAGGACCATTTGGATTTTCAGGGATGCAAACTTCACTAAGCTGGGCTCCATAAATCAAAGTCCGCTATATATCTGATTCAATTCACATAAAATGGAGATCATAGAAAAAATGAGTCAGTGACAAATAATTCCTGGAAATATATATTTGTGCCCTGGTTCTGTTTTACAAAGTGGTTAACAGGCTGACCCCTGCTTATCTTTCGGATCTGGTCCCACTTGATGCCGTTCATCCAGCCTTCCATCTTCGCAACCGCCGGAGTTTGAGACAAATAAAGTTTA
>CAXHWN010000493.1:0-37000 GCA_964020975.1 Hermodice carunculata
ATATATACTGAACCCCAATGAAAAGTATCCACATAAAAAAATTAACACATTAATTTTGTAAGTTACTAAGTACTGTATGTGCATATATGCATGGTTTGGAGCCTACATCAGGGTCATTCAGGACAACTTTTTAACTGTTGCTGGGTTGTTACATAATGCATGTGACTTTTGTGCACCGAATATGGCTTCTGACCACCACTCCTATTGGATGGCTAAAATGACCTGATGTTTTCAGTGGCTTTAAAAAGGGATGTTCAGCCAAGAAAAAAGCCAGTGGTCTCAGGTGTGTTGAGGCGATCATGCCGCGTCTGAGCCAAGGTCAAAGACACCATGCTTTGGGGCTTGCAGAGGGTGGAGTCCCAATCACTCAAATCGCACAAAGAATGGGGTGTACTCGGCGCACCATCCAACGACTAATTGAACGGCAACAAGAAACTGGATCCGTAGATGATCGGCCTAGGCCTGGCCGAGAAAGAGTGACAACACCTGGCCAAGACCGTCACATCCGGCTGATGCACCTGCGAGACCGTTTCCGTACAGCAGCCCAAACAGCCCGTGAGACTCAAGGGGTGAATCACCGTCCTGTCAGTAGTTCTACTGTGGAGAGGCGACTGAGGAGCAGTGGCCTAACAGCCAGAAGACCTTACAGGGGTAACCTGCTGACCCAACCCAGAAGAGAAAGACGACTGCAGTGGTGTAGAGCACACTCCAGGTGGACTCGCCAGCAGTGGAATACCGTCCTTTTTACTGACGAGTCCCGTTTTTGTGTCAGCAGAGCAGATGGCAGAGAACGTGTGTGGCGCCGGACTGGGGAGAGATATGCAGATGCCTGTGTCCGTCAGGCAGATCGATGGGGTGGACCCTCTGTCATGGTGTGGGCAGGCATCAGCAACCGCTACCGGACACCCCTAGTGGTCATTCAAGGGATCCTCAATGCTAGGCGGTACATTGATGAGGTGCTGGAGCCGCACATGGTCCCATTTATGGAGCAGCATCAAGATCTGGCGATCATTCAGCAGGACAATGCACGTGCACACTCTGCAAGATTAACAATGAACTTTCTCAATGAGAACAACATCAATGTCATGGAATGGCCAGCGTTCTCACCCGATCTGAGCCCTATTGAACATTTGTGGGATCAGTAAGGCCAAGGTATTCAACGGAGGACACCTAGGCCTTCTACCCGAAACCAGCTGATCCAAGCTCTGCAGGAAGAATGGAATAATGTTCCCCAACACAGAATTCAAACCCTGGTCAGCAGTATGCGCCGCAGATGTATAGCATGTGTTGATGCTCGAGGTGGCCACATCCCATATTGAACAGAAAAATTTGTGTGACTTTCAATTAGGGCAGTTAATGACATTTTTTGCCTGTAAGTGACGTTAATGTCGGTAGAGCGTGACATTATTTTTACGCCAGAAAAGTGAATGCTTTGTTAAGTTCTAAGCACGTCTAGGTATGAAATGTTTCAAGTATAAACAATAAAATACTTCAAAATTGGCATGTGGATACTTTTCATTGGGGTTCAGTATATGAGGGTGGGAAAGGGGGTTCCCATACTGGTGTACTGGGGCTTTTTATTTACCGTACTGGTGTACTAGAAGCCCTTTTATTTTAAGTACTTCATATTATCCAAAATTTTGAAAGATTTTTGAAAGATTTTTATTTTCCGTACTACGTACTCTAGCAAAATAATTACCTGTACCAGCGTGTTGAAACCCCCCTTACCCCCTTCATATATATATATATATATCCTACATAAATACAAGCTAAATGATGAAATCATACATGTACTTGTAAATGTGTTTAACTTGCAATTCTTAAATATACTGTTAGTCTATTTAGGAGCAACGCATGCATAAGCAGCATGTACATCAAACCAGAAAAATGTGTGGTCTTAGATTTTTATGTCAATAAAATGTTGAAAATCTTGAAATCTTGGTCTCTGACCAGGATGTATTTGATGTATGCATTGCAGTCAGTTGCAACATAAGTGCTGATAATTGAGACCGTGATTTGCGCAAGGTTGGTTTCATGACTCCATCCACACCTAGCTCATACCACATGGTTTTCATTTTAGTTGACCATGCACAGTGTACTACCCCCTAATAGGGAAGCGCTACAGCACTTCCCTGCCCCCACTAACTGAATTGGCCCCATAACCAGGTTGAGGCAGCTTTTTACTAGCTGTATCAACACCAACAATACAACAACACAACCAATGACCCAGTTTACCATTTACACCTCCATGCAATTAACAATGGTTGACTTGTTTACACAGTGGCCCAACTTGTAGTAAAAAATTACAATTGGGACTCAGATATATTCTGGATAGCCTGTATAGTGAAGGGCAGGTGGGCTGGGGGGTGGGTGGGTGTCCCAGTACACCAGTACAGGAAATATCAGCTAAGCAGGCAACCATATAAAAAGTTACGTATACCTGCTGAATAATGTAACAGTACATAGTACCTGCCATTGAAGACCACCTTTCAGCCAGCCAAAAGTGGTCACATATAACAGGTGGTCTTAAATTGCAGGTAAATTTAGAAAAAGAATTTAGACTGTTGTGCTATCAGAAATGTCACAAGTCACGTGGTCTCTCACAACAGTGACCAGGATGTATTTGATGTGTGCATTGCAGTCAGTTACAACATAAGTGCTGATAATTGAGACAGTGATTTACATAAGGTTGGTTTCATGACTCCATCCACACCTAGCTCATACCACATGGTTTTCATTTTAGTTGACCATGCACAATATACCACCCCCTACCATGGAGGTATCATACAACATCCATGCCCCTACTAGCTGTATTAATTGGCCCACCATCACCTGAAGTTGAGCTTGGAGAAATCATCAACGTTGATGATTCCTCCAAGAGTTGAGGCAGTTTTTGACAAGCCCAATCAACACAACAATAGCCCCTGACCCAATTTACCATTTACACCTCCATGCAATTAACAGTGGTTGGTCTGTTTACACAGTGGCCGAACTTGCAGTAAAAGATCACAAGTGGGACTCAGATATATACTGGATAGCCTGTATAGTGAAGGGCAGGACGGGGTAGGGGGATGTCCCAGTACACCAGTGCAGGAAATAATTTTGCTATAACAGAGTACAGAAAATAAGAATATTCCAAAATAATGCCCAGTATGAACATTTATGATCAGAAATACAGAAAGGAGAGGGCCTCCAGTTCCCTACTATGGGAAAAACATTACCCCAGTGTCCTAGTAAGGAAATACCCTTACCACCCCCCCCCCCCCAAAGTGGTATGCAACTCTGCCTCTGAAAAGCTGCCTGCATATGCACGACTACCTCTATGCATGCACTAAGAAACCTTACAATATGTGTCCATTCAAACTCCCTCTCAGAGTTCTTAGACGTACTTAATGAGTGAGGATGTCTGTCGATCATCACTCTTTCAGTACATCTATTATGTTTTTTTTTTCAATCATGATTTACATAATTTTCTAGAGCTTCAATATGACTAAATCATAGAATTACTGCTTGTTTGAATGTGGTTTTTATAAAGGTTAATTACACTATAGTAATAAGAAGCCTAGGGAAGTGTTTGATTAGAACAGATACACATGCAGTTTGCCAAATAAACCCGATGTTTTTGGTCCTTCACTGCACTCATCAGAGACTACAGTAATGATTGACCACAGGTTGAGCATAACCAGGATATATACGTATAATCTTATGCCCAGAAGTGCATGGAGTTGGTATCTTTCAACTGCACAGTTATGTGGTGCAATATAAACTGAATGCTGCCTAGTGTGCATGCATGCCTTTATATAGGGCCATGTAACCTTGCTAGCCAGGGAATATTTAGACATTATGTAGTATTGTGACATTGTTTATAAACTTGAGGGGGTGGTATACTGTGCATGGTCAACTAAAATGAAAACTATGTGGTATGAGGTGTGGATGGAATCATGAAAACAACCTTATGTAAATTACTGTCTCAATTCCAGGTGGTATTGTACATATTTACTGTTTTATGTATTGTATCTCATGTATTGTGACAAATAGGTCAGTCATGATCTTTACAGTCAATATAAGAACTACTTACTAACTTAATTATCAGCACTGAGTTGTAACTGACTGCAATGCATACATCAAATACTGCCTGGTCAGAGACCAAGATTTCCACTGTGTGTATATAAAAGGCTCCGAAACATGTTGAGTAGTTACCCGCTGAAGACCCTTTAATTTATTTGGGCTGATACAGCCTATGTCAAAATTTTACAGTGGAACGTGTGCAATATTGACAATAGTAATTCGATATGTATATAGGTTAGACAGGGACAGGTTAGCTTATGGAGAGTAAAGAGTTCGGACTGCGGAATAGGGTATTGACTACTAGGAAGTGGTTCTGGGAGAAAAGACACAAATACAATATATATATATATATATATATATATATATATATATATATATATATATATATATTTACATATATATATATGTATGTATGTATCTATGCTGGAGACCTCATAACTTTAACTGGCGGTGGAGCACTTCCACAACATTCTAGTACATTTGGGCTTGCTGGGATGATATATATATATATATATATATATATGCACCTGTATGTTTGGGGGGTGGGGGTGGGGGTGGACGTAGAGAATGTAGGGGCCTAGGTGGTTATGTCATAATGACTTTTCTTATGTGTGGTCCTCAGTGTTTGGTAATCAATCAATCAATCAAGCAAGTGAGAAAGAAAGAAAGAGAGAGAGAAAGACAGAGAGAGAGAGAAAGAGAGAAAGAAAAAGAGACAGAAAAAGAGACAGAAAAAAAGAGAAAGAGAGAGAGAAAGAAAGAGAAAGAAGGAAGGAAGAAAGAAAGAAAGAGAGACAGAGAGAGAAAAAGAGAGAAAGAAAGAGAGAGAAAGAGTGAGAGAAAAAGAAATAGAGAGAGAGAAAGAAAGAGAAAGAAATAGAGAGAAAGAAAGAGAAAGAGAGAAAGAAAGAGAGAAAGAAAGAAAGAAGGAAGGAGAGAGAGAGAGAGAGAAAGAAAGAGGGAGAAAGAAAGAGAGAGAAAGAAGGAAGAAAGAAAGAGAAAGAAAAAAGGAGAGAAAGAAAGAAAGAGACAGAGAGAGAAAAAGAGAGAAAGAAAGAGAGAGAAAGAAAGAGAAAGAAAGAAATAGAGAGAAAGAAAGAAGAAAGAAAGAGAGAAAGAAAGAAAGAAAGAAAGAAAGAAGGAGAGAGAAAGAAAGAAAGAGAAAGAAAGAAAGAAGTAATATGCTATTTGTTCTTTCTTTGTGCTGATTTCACTCCAACAACTGCTGAATATGTTCTTACTGCAGGACAGGGTATTTTAGGGCCCCCTGTCACTTAAAAGATCCCTGCTGTGAGCCAAGCCTTTGAAGTATGTCTGCTTGTTCTTACTTGCTCTAGATTTGTACTGACAGAAACAATGAGCCCATGCAAGCTCTCATTATGTCTGAAAAGTTCTTACTTGTACTGACTCAGTTCATTCCAGTACATTTCAGTACAAGTGAAAGTATTTACTTCTACTGACCATTGTTGGTTCAGTACAAGTCAGTACAATTAAGAGGAAAAAAGGACAAGTCAGCACAGAAAGGTGAAATTCAGTACTTTTTTGTCCTCTTAGTGGTATGCAAATGGCCCAGGGATGCATTGAAAAACTGTCAGTTTAATTTGCTTCAATACTTATTCGAACAAACACATGTATCAGACATGAAGAAATAAGTGTTGATTATTTCCTGGCCGGCATATACACATGCAAATTTTAAAGTTAAACGAGTCCACCATCGGTCAACCAATCACACCATGGGTTGTCCCAAAGAGTCAATTTTCCCACAATGCAATGGGTTCAACATAGCAGACCTGGGATCCTGCTCAGTAAAGCCAATGGGATCCTATTTTGAATTGAAAATACAACTGTGCTTGATAAAATCACTCATTCAGCATAAAGTAAAGATTGTACGTAAGATATTCAGAATATTTTAGCAACTGCTTGGTGTGCAGATTTATGGAATGGAGAGTCAGAACTTGGCCTTCTTTAATTATGAACACCCGACAGGGTGAACTGATCCAACTTCCGTCAGTTTGAAATGATGCCACTGAATAAAATGACATGTTGCTTCTTTTTTTTTTTTTTTTTTTTGATACCAATGGTCATTTTAAAGGGAGCTGCATTTGTTCATATTTTCCACAGAATCAAGAAATACACTGGCGTGAAAAATACGGGTTCATTCTGACTTTTTTTCCCCATAATATTTGTGGTCATTAGGATGCTTCAAGGCAAACTTTGCCAGGTGCTGGTCATGTGTTGCAGGTAGTTGTCCACCTCAGAGTAATAAACATGACAAAAGCATTCATGCACAGGATTGTTGGTAATTTTTGCAAGGTGTTCTTTAGCCATGTAGGTCAGTAATAGCAGGTCCTACTGTATATCGTACACCTATTTTTAGCACCACAGGTCAGTGGAGGTATCCCCCCACGACATTTTATTCTTCCTATTTACATTATTTGCTCTGAAATTTAGTTATCTAATTGAAATATTTACATTCAATGGGGGTCTCTCACGCCCTCCTCCTCCTAACATTTATTTGTATCATGTACTCCTTACTTCTTCCTCCTCACCAAAAACCCAGTGGGAAAAGCGTAAGGAAGTTACAATACTAAGTGATAAGAACAAAAAGTCCTGGAGGAGATGAGGGTGGCGGTGGGCTTCCTTAAGGGCCAGCCATAACTATAATGTCAGTGTCCAGACCTGAGGTCTGAGACCCCCATTGTGCACGCCATGGAGTGTTCAATAGCACCTGCTTTATTTGGAAAAATATTTGGCTTGGATGAGGGCATAGTTCTGCCACACTACCACCCTGCTGCCTATAACTGCCTTGCAAGCCACCTAGTACCTGCAGCATTGCCCATGTCTGTAATGCACTGGGTGAGGGCTATGTAGCCACACTGCCACCCGCTGACATGTGATGTCATCCTCTACTGATGCAGGTGAGGGTTGGACCACACTACCACCTGTATGCTTACATGACTGTACAATTCTCTACCCTAGCTATGTACAATTGAGACTTGTGTCTCTTAATGTATACACTACGCACAAGTGTTTACTGACATTTATCAATGCTCACATATATATACACACATAAACTCGAACAATCAAATAACGCTTAAATTTAAGTTCTTTTCTCAAAAGCAAAATTAAAAACCGTAATACCACCAATACAACCCACATCAATACTTAACGAGAAAAAAGGGGTGGAAGGGGGCGGGAAATTCAACTTAAACTGTACACAAAATTTCTGGTTGCTCAATCACGTCCTTGTTGTCTGGATATCTGAAAAAGAATGGAGTTACGTGTGTGGAGATGCTTGAAAATCCCCCCGCTAAAACGTAACAGAGATCGCGCCTGTGATTGGTCAACTTCATGCCTACATGAGAACTTCACTGTGATTGGTCAATAGGTAGAGACACGCATGAATATTTACAAGTGTGGTGTTGCATAAATACTTTTGTGCGTACGCACAAAATACTTTTATGCATTCACACCTCACTCACTCACTAAAATACAATAAAGATTCTTGATGTGGGATGTATGAGGTCAGTGGAGGTATCCCCCCACGACATTTTATTCTACCTATTTACATTATTTGCTCTGAAATTTAGTTATCTAATTGAAATATTTACATTCAATGGGGGTCTCTCATGCCATCAGCCACACTTTGTGGCGACCCCCATGAGAAGGCCTTTCTACCGATCTAAACCTTACCACACTGGCACACAGCTGAGCATTGTGGGACAGCCCATGACTGACTCCCATCTATGCTGTGCTTAAGCAAACGAAACAAACTGTTGACTTACCTGTTATTAACCCACAGTCCATTCTTAGTAATCTCCCATCTAATTCGTGCTTAATTTCACCCTGACCAAGTTAGGAACAGCCCATGACTGGCTTCCTTCCTTGGCATTCTGGGACAGCCCATGACTGACTCCCATCTAATCTTGTGCTTTACCCATATTCTTGTAAACCATCCTGTATCTTACCTGTGAGACCCTACTATTCAAACTGGCCAAGTTCGGAGCAGCCCTTGACTGAATTCTTTCCTTGGCATTCTGGGACAGCCCATGACTGACTCCCATCTAATTCTGTGCTTAAACTTATCCTGGCCAAGTTAGGAACACCCCTTGACTGACTTCCTTCCTTGGTATTCTGGGACAGCCCATGACTGACTCCCTACTAATCCTGTGCTTTACCAAATACCTTGTAAACCATCCAATATCTTACCTGTGAGAACCCTATTATGAGACCTGACCAAGTTTGGGACAGCCCCTGACTGACTCCCTGCCTGGCACTGTGAAAAAGCGAAAACCTGACTCCCATCTAATCCTGTGGTTTGATAGAATGAATCGACCTGCTCTGTTTACTCCTCGTATGGCCACCCTTGCAACATGGCAAAGCTAGGGACAGCCCATGACTGACTCCCTGTTAAAGCACTGTGGGACCATGTCTAATACCCTTGCCACATACAACACCCTTTGCTGCTTCTTTCTTTGTTTGTTGTCTAATTAACAAGCGACTGGTAGAGACAGATTTTTATCGGTAAGTTACAAGTTTCAGACCGCCTGTGGCTTAATTATGAATTTATAAATATGATGCTGACAGCCTTATGTATTTAAGAAAGGCGTCAGACTGCCAACGGCCCATGTTCCTGATCTGAGCATCAGAACAGCCCCTAGCTGCTGCTTCCGTGGCCGCCCCTATGCGGAAGCTGTGCCCCTTATAGTAATGGGGATTCAGATCACAAAAGTCTAAAACATCTTTCAGAATATATCTAAATCTATTGGCAGTGCACAAGCTTTTATCTTGTAGTAAGAACAGTGGGCCTGGAGCTTTACCCCTTATTTTAAGGTATCTCATGGTCAGCCGGACAGGGCAACACTATGTTGCACCATGGGCACCAATACGGATGGACTGAGGGCCCTGCTTTGCACTGTGTTTAAATTTACGTAATGTCACTACCATCTCATGTTTTCCTTTCTGGTCCTTAGTGATTGTGATATCTGAAAGTGCAAGCACCTGCTGGGCTCGATCCTTGGACTGTGCTACAAATTCGCCTACCCGGAGGAGAGCATGGAATGCCAAAGTAAACATGGCTGCTACCATGGTTTGTTCATACTGTGACTGAATGACAGTGGTCAAGCTGCTGACCATCTTATGGAGGATGGGCAGTGTTATTGGCAATCTAACATCTGCTGACTGACGCTTATTGCGTATTCCTGCTACTAACTTTGTGATCAAAAAATGACGAGTAGGATCATCAAATCCTTTGAGCTTGTGCCAAAAACCTCAGGCTGATAATGTTGACAAAACTGAAGAGGGGGCCAATTTCTTGTGATCTAATGCGGCAACAAACCATACCAACTCTGACAGTGGTATGGGTATTTTGGCTCGTTTACCTAAAACTTGTGTACAAAATTCCTGGTATTGGGCCCAGGCTCTCTTGTATGCTGCCCAAGTGCTATTGGACAGGGATGCTTTTATCAAGCATCTAGCACGTCGTTCAAGTTCTGGGGGAGGACTATGCTGGGGATAGGAACTGGACTGTGTTCGGCACTTGGGTGAAGCCTTCGAAAGCGTTGTAGATCTCCTCGTGAGAGAGCATCTGCCCGTCCGTTTTGGAGTGTGGAGACATAGGAGGCCTGAAAAATCACATTTAGTTCCAAGCATTTCAACACTAACATACGCATTAAGTGCATGATTTTTTTGTTGCAGCTGGTCTGTTTATTTATTGCTGACATCAAAGCCATGTTGTCTGTCATAAACAAGACTTTTTTGTTACGCCACTGGTGGCCCCAAACATGAACGGCTGCTACTATTGGCAAAAACTCTAAAATCATAATGTTTAATTTCAACCACGCTGGTGGCCAGACCCCCCAAAAATACTGTCTTTTATGGGTAGCCCCAAATCCGCATGAACCTGAGGCATCTGTAAAAAGCATAATTTGGTCTGAGGTGAGCCAACCTTTGTCATGGAACATGGATTTCCCGTTGAAATTTTTTAAAAAGCTTAGCCATAAGTTCAAATCATGTTTTGTCTCTGTTGATATCCTAATGTGATATTGTGGTTTTGTAACTCTTTTTGTGAGATCAATTAACCTCCTGAGAAAGGCGCGCCCAGGCAGGACCACTTGGCATGCCCATGATAAGAGCCCTTGTACAGACTGTATTTCCCGCAGACGAGCAGACTTCTTTTTTATTAAAGTTGCAATTTCTGAATGGCACTTTTGAAGTTTATCCAATGGTAAACGGGCCTCTTTGGCAATAGTGTCTAATTCTACACCTAGAAACGTTAACACCCTTGTTGGCCCCCTGGTCTTACCTGGTGCTGCTGGCACACCTACCTGGTCACACAGGGCTATAAATTTTGACAGGCTTTCTTGACAGGATTGCTCTGACTTTTCGATGAAGAGAAAATCGTCTAACACTTTCACTATATTCACTATGCCATGTTTTGTTTCTGTGATCCACTTAAGTGCTGTGCTAAATGCTTCGAAGAGAAAACAACTGGATGAGCTACCCATCGGGAGACAGGTGTCATAGTAAAAGTTGTTCTGCCATTGTATCCCAAGTAAGGGGTGATCTGTCTTGTGTACAGGCAAATTTCTGAAAGCCTCATGAATGTCAAACTTCGCAAGATATACTGGTCTTTGGTATCCACTATTGTGCTTATTGCATCTTGCACTGTTGCATATGTCACTGAAGCTAGTTCTTCTGGTATGAAATCATTTACTGAATTGCCCTTTGGATACGAAAGATGATGGATCATGCGGTAAGTGTTTGGCTGGTGTTTGGGGATGACTCCTACTGGTGAAACGTGAAAATAGTTCCCAAAGGGGGGTTCCTTGAAGGGGCCTACTATTCGACCCAACTTCACTTCCTTTTCTAACTTCTCTGTGATCAATTCCGGAAACTCGTAGGCTGATTTTAAATTTCTTGGAAACCCTGCCTTGGGGCAATGGAGACAACCTAGCCGAAAGCCATCCTGGAAGCCGCTAACTAACATTTTACGCTGCCCCGGGTGATATCCCTCTAAGAGACTGTGTAGAACATCAGCTCTAACGGGCGTGGTTACCCCTGGGCCACATGTATCTCCCATTCCCTCTGCCCCTGGGGGCACCCCGGGATGGGTAGGGTTCTCCCCAGCTGACGGAGTCTGCTTTCTGTAACACATCACTGGGGGGAGAATCCTCTCTACGCTGGTCGTAGGAGTGCCGAAATTGGTTCCTCCTTCCCCTATGAATACTGCACCGTTGCGGACATCTGAATACAGGGTGGACCCCATTGCATTTGAAACATGTATGGGGCCAGTTACACCCTTCACATGGTTGACCCCTATGGAATTTAAAGCAAACATTGGGGGGCAGGGACTGTTGCCGAAAGGGCTTGTTTGAACGAAAGGGCCGTGGCTGTATGCCCAACTTTGAGCACCTAGAATACAGTTCCAGGTTGGTTTGGAACCAAGACTGTGGGTTACCATCCCTGTCCAAACGGAACTCAATGTCGTAATTCAGCCAATCAAAGTTATCCTTAGCCATAGAAGAAATATGGTTGGCATAATGCATCAACCCAGGAGCCTCTTGTGGGTATTTCAGGGTGTACACTGCTGCGTACAGGTGAAACGCACTAGTCCACTCACCTATTGTTTTCACCTCCAGGGACCTAAGGGATTTCACTTTTTTGTCAGACTTCCTCTTCTTGTGAAAAAGAATAGAGGGGTGCCTTGTGGCCTGCAACAGTGCATCAAAGCCTACATACTTGTTACGCCAAATTTTTCTCCTCATCTTGGGTGGAACCCTTGCATGAAAACGAATGCTCGAGTAATTTGCTTGGGATTTTATTGATGTGGGAGCTACATCCTCATTTACTGCTGCTACCATGTCCTCAAATTGGTTATCCCCTAAGCCTTGCCTAGCAGTCTCGAACCTATCAAATATCTCACCTTCCTGATCTTCATCTTCACTCTCACTTCCTGTGTCTGACTCCTCCTCTGTGTCTTCCTCATCCGAACTACTACCACTACTACTGCTACTGGACACACGCCTACGCCTTTTGCTCCCTTTCTTCTCTTTAGCCTGCTTCCTCAACAATAGCTCTATTTTCTCATTCTGAGCCAGGACCATGGCTTCCAGCTGGTCTACATCCACCTCTTGCTGTTTGTTACCTTGGTTAGAGCCACCGGGCTGGGGCTCTACCTCCTCGGCCTGTCTACTATTTGTTCCCTTCCTCTTGCGGGGCCTCAGGGCCTCTGGGAGAGCATTCTTCTTGTTTCGCGTACCCGGCATTCTGCAAGGGAAAGAATTCAACCCAAACAGTTTGCTTAACAGGCACACGAGGTTACTCAAACATAACAGCTCCAGATGTACTGTACTCAGCCAAATTCACTGGCGAAATGGTAAGTGTGGATGGCATAACCCACACAGGCTGCCATATCTCAACTCTAGCACAGTGACAAAGTAAATATATATTTTTATCAACTGCTAGACCCAGGGCGGCAAAACAATATACTCACAATAAACAAAAACCACAACTGCCGGGATGTTGTTGAGGGTGGACGGTACGTGCACCACTCAACATGTGTAACACACATAGATGGAACACCATACAGAGGCATGTAATATTATCATCATTTACTTTTAACCTGTGATCTTTTTCACCCTGATGTTTGAACTACTGCATTTACTTTTATATATGTGCGCCTCGGTGTACCCAACACCAGACACAGTTTGGCGGTCAGCTCCATGCGGGTCACTTAAGCAGTTGTAAAACAAACTTCTGCACCCAGGGCGACAAAAGTATATACACATTAACAAAAGCCATAACTGCCGGGAAGTAACTGAGGGTGGACAATGCACCACTCGACTTGTGTAACACACATAGATGGGACACCATACAGAGGCATATAACCTTGTCGTTTAATTTCTAAGAGCCTGGGTGAATCCAACACCAGACACAGTTTTGTGGCGGCCAGCTCCATGCAGGTCACTTAAGCAGTTTCAAATACCATTGTCCAACTAACGCGTAATGTTACAACCTATCTCTATGTGGTTGTCCTGTTCAATATAAATTTATGCATGCAATCAGTCATGTAACTGCCCTTGTCATACTTACAAACGGTTTACACATACCCAAGAATACCTTGATGCTGGTGCTGATTATATCAGTGGCCCCAGCTGACTGATTTTATGCCTCACAAATGCATGAATGAGTATAAACCATCCTGACTCTGTCAATCTATACCATCTGTAACCTTGGGTATCGACGATCGGCCCCACCAGTGTTTATTATCACACAGATATGTTCACATGGGCCACAAGCCCCAATTGCCACTTACCATTTATTCTCCTGTTGACGGATCTTTCAGTGCCTTCAACACTGCGCCTTTCATGCTCTTGTAATATTTAAACAAACCGTAATCATTGAGGTGCACCCCTTCCTCGTGCTGCAAATCAACTTTGCTTTTCCAAAACCCATGGTGGGTCCACAAGGTGACCCCGGGTACGACTGCAAGCTTCTCAAGGGCACCGTTAACTTTACATACCTTTTCATTGTAGTCCGGGTACTCGAGCTTGGTCCTGCGCAGCAGCTGACATATAGCAACATGCGGTATACCATTGCTGGCCTGCAAATACTTGGCTACCGTAACTAACTGGGATGCGAGCCGCTCCAGGTCCCTCCTGAACTTCTGTTTACACAGATCATTTCCCCCTAACTGCAAAACTGCTGCAGTGTATTGCTTCTCGTCCATTAGTGGGTGTAACCTTACCTCGCCCTTACCTAGGACATGTAGATGCCCAACGATTTTGTCCACTGTGGTTCCTCCAATTCCGTAGAAATCCACCGCAACTTGCCGTTCATCAAGGTCAATAGTTGGGAGTAACCTTATCCTGCTTTGATCTGTACGTGAACTCTTCCAACCTTCTAATGTAACTATGGCCTAAGACTAATACTGGAGTGGCATGCGATGCCGCCGCCATCTTGACCTACTTTGCATAACGGTCAAATCGGTTCAAAGTTCAAGGCAAAGTTCAGGTTCTGCTCTACGCTACCTTGCCACACAATGCCACTTTTGACCTTTGACCGTGCATAAAAAGTTGAATGAAACTGCTTCTTACCTCGCTTACAGAGCTACGAGTTGTGCCCTTGGCGATTTGAAAATGCTCCTGGCGTGAGATGCCTCGGGGGATGTTCGATCGTAATAAACGGCTACCAACAAACTGTTAAAAAAGCTTCTGTCGATCTGCTCCTAAAGAAATACTTAAAAAGAACAATTTAACGAGAGACAATACTATAAAGCTACAAACATTCAACTGCTACACTACAAAATTCAACTTAAACAGTACACAAAAATTCTGATATCTGAAAAAGAAATTCAACTTAAACTGTACACAAAATTTCTGGTTGCTCAATCACGTCCTTGTTGTCCGGATATCTGAAAAAGAATGGGGTTACGTGTGTGGAGATGCTTGAAAATCCCCCCGCTAAAACGTGACAGAGATCGCGCCTGTGATTGGCCAACTTCATGCCTACATGAGAACTTCACTGTGATTGGTCGATAGGTAGAGACACACATGAATATTTACAAGTGTGGTGTTGCATAAATACTTTTGTGCGTACGCACAAAATACTTTTAGCACCACTGGTCTTTTGTTCTTTGTTCTTTGTGTCATTTGCTATGTTATACACAGGTCCAAAGCTTCTTTCGTGAACTGAACCAAATCTGCATAATTTAACCCAGGTGCTGTTTGCTCTGCATGTAATTTTAATTTTATGAACTTGAATTTTCCAGTTTTAGCTTAGCGATTGAACAGTACCTCATTGATCATAAGACTTCATTTGTCTGATTATGAATTTCTGAAACTTTTGCAGAGTTGATAATTTTTGGGGGGAGGCTATTTATAGCCTTGCCAGCCTGCTTACATGATAGTGTAATAACTGGGGATGAAATCTATCCAAAAACCACATTACGCCATCATATGATTTATATTTTTGTGAACATGTTTGTGGCTTGTATCAAAATATGAGTTTCTTACAATTTTGAAATGTACTAGTACATGTACCAATGTTTATATATTTTGTGCATCATTTGTGTTTCAAGGTCTCTGCAGCCGAACTGGTGCCATGGCTTATTGTAGTCTGTTATGGTATCACTGATTGATGTCTGGTGTAATGTGTAGCACATATAAGTGTCAATCAGTTATTCAAAAAGTATCCAACCATTACAGTATGTTTTATTTTGGCTATTGTGTTTTTTCCCTTTTTGTTGTGCAAGAACATCGTTTCTTGGCTCTGGACATTCCTGTGGTCATACCAAGAGTACTTAGTGTGTGCAGAGTCTTTTCACTAATTATATCACTGTATTTGAGTCAGCTGTTGATGAGGACAAGTCTACTTTAGTTTGAAAGGGGGAGGTTTTGTTTCTCTGTTATGGCAGCTTTCCACAACATTTAACATTTGTTATAATAAAATTAACATCATCAGATACACCATATTTCGTTTGTTCAGTTCAAAATATTTAAAATCTTCCCAAGAAGAAACCATACCACATGTTAGTTACACATTGTTCACAGCTGTCAGCCAGTGCTACATGCTGACCTAAGTCCTTGGAAGTACGCAGTGCAGAGGTGGTTATGCGTAGAGCTGCTGCAGTCCTCATGGTGTGGAGTTGAAAGAATTGATGCATTTCTTTTCAAGGGGACATATTTCAGCCTCGCAGCCCATAATAGCAAGTACATAATTGAAAACAATCATTGATGCTATTGTAACATATTAATAGAACAACCTGTATCATGTCTTTTGTCATAGCAGAAAGTGCCACATGTACCTCATTATTGCAGAGTCCTCTTGCATTAATCTGAGGCAAGCTCTGTGTCTTTGGTAATTAGCTGCCTGAAGCCACCTGCTGCTATTCCTTCTGATACTTCAACTCCAATGGAATTCTCTCAGCTAGGTTCTTGTTTCTGTTAAGCACTTGTGCTTCAGCTTTCTGTATTGCTTTTTTGCTTGCTATTCAATGCTGTGATCCAGTGATGCTTCTTGGTGTCACTGCAGCAGTTGGTCCCACTGTGCTTGGTCATTGCAACTTGAAGACCGGGTTAGGGCAGCGATGTAGTTGCAGCATCCTTGGTTGCCATGGTATACTGTTTCACGTCACACCAACATGTGTAGGAAGCTCTTAGTTGACACATGCAGTTCAGGGGCATATTGCATCTTTGTACTTCCTGAGAAATAAGGAAATTTAGTTTACTCTCTGTGCTGGACATCAGTAGACTTTTTAAGTCCCTGACCAGACAGAACCAATCCCATGTGTCTGACCTCTGACATCAGTCATTAGAGCTATTTATGCTGGGTTATTGGTCAGCATGGCAACTTAAGGAAAATATGACCTAGGTGACATATTAGATGTCAATCTTTTTTCAAACATTCATATGAATGGCCATGTATAACAGAGTTTTTAATTAAGAGCCTTATCATACATACATACATGTCAGTTTGGTTTAGAAGAATTAATTTTTCAGTCACTTATTTTCATATTCATATAAAAATAAATATGGAGACATAAGAATTAAATAGGTCCTTGACTTCAGTGTGTTCCACCATGTTTACTTGATGAGTCTGGGATGTTGTGTACACTTAGCCTCAAGCTTTTCCACCATGTTAATATGACCTAATTCTGGGATACTGTGGACACTCAGTCCTCTTAGCTGGCAAGGCCAGCAACAGGGATCACGATAATAAATGAAAAATAGCTGTTAGATTTAAGTTGGTTAAACATTTTGGCATGTTTTGCTGCTTTCTTGCCCCCCCCCCCCCATTGTTAACATAAATAAATCCTAAATATCATTGTCTGAATGAAAACTTAAGCCATTTTTGCACAGCTGCATGTGGCTGGTGAGCATCTCTTTTTCTGAAAGAAGCAAAACTGAAGTTAGTCACGGTGTTACTTAAACCATTTGCAACCAGTTATTGTCACATTTGATAGAGGCAAAACTGTGGATAATCATTATGTCACTGTGGTGAACATTTGCAGCCATTCACTATATGAATAATATTGATAAACATTTGCAGCCGGACATGCTCTTTTATTAATGTTAGTTCCATCTCACTCCTCAGTGATAAAGTTTTCTACATGGAGCCTTGCATCATAGATCTTCAGTCTGACCATTTGTACCTACCCTTGGCTTTGTACATGTTTGCATGGAGGACAGGTAGGTCCTCACTTGTATGTCGCCCAAGCTGCATTCTGCTGAGCTAGTCCCATGCTTCCAGGGTCAGGAATGATCAATTTAATATAAAAAAAAACTTAACAAACAGAAAACTGAAAGCCCATGTACCAAAGGCTATTGGCAGTGTCCGATTAATGGCAATATTATCACTAAAACTACTGCAACAGTCTGCAATATATTGCAAAATTTGCGGGTCGAAACACACAAGATGGCGACCGGCCAGTCTCAACCACACGTGTGAAAAGGTCAAGGACACGTAGATCACATGTCAAAACAAACCACTACAAGGTCACATGTCTAAACAATTCACTATGAATGTCCTTTTTTTTCAACACTCCTCATTCATAGGTGGATTATTTTGTCATCTCCGAAAATCCTGCCATCAGTCTCAGTTTCATGAATTGTTCATTAGTAAGTGCTTTGGTGAGCATATCAGCCACCATCTCCTTCATGTTACAGTATCTTAATTCCACTGCACCACTACAAACCTGTTCTCTAATAAAGTGGAATTTTATGCCAATGTGTTTTTTTTCTGATATATAGTAGGCTTAAATTCAGTGCTCTTTTTACATACCGCATAATATGTTTCACTGCTGTCCAATGTTCTTTTGTTGGCTTAGCACAAAATCTGGCCACATTGCTTACAGCATACATTAGGTCAGGTCTTGTTCCAGTAGACAGATACAGTAAATTACCCACTGCTGACTGATACAGCTTCTCATCAACACATCCGCCCTCCTCTGTAGCTTTCACAAGCTTTGTACCAGTGAACAGGTGTGCTGCAGGACTTAGCATTTTCCATGCCAAATCTCTTTAACACACTTTCTGCATATGCTGGTTGACCAATCAAGATTTTACTAGTGTCCATGTCCTGGATGATCTTGATCCCCAGAAAATAATGTAGCCCACCCATATCTTTCATTTTAAACCTTTCAGTAAATGCTTTCTTCACTTGTGTCATACGTTCATCATTCTTTGTAGCCAGAACAACATCATCCACGCAGACACCGATAATAAACTTATCTCCTTCTGAAGCTGTATAAATACATGGATCACCATTTGTTTGTACAAAACCCATCTTTTGAAGGTGGGTGTCCAACACTGAATTCCAACATTGCGGTGATTGCTTCAGACCATATACACTTTGCTTCAGTTTACAGACCAGATTTTCCTGACCTTCAACCATGAAATGCTCTGGTTGTTTCATATACCTCTTCCTTTAACTCTCCGTTTAAGAAGGCAGTGGTGACATCCATTTTGTGTAGTTTCCAATCATTTGGTACTAGCTGCCTGAGAAATCAATGAACGTACAGATTCAAATCTCACAACTGGACAAAATGTTTCATTAAAATCTAGTCCAGGCTTCTGGGCATACCCTTGAGCCACAAGCCTTGCTTTGTGTTGCTCTACTGTGCCACCAGAGTCAGTTTTCACTTTAAACACCCACTTGCACCTATAGCTTTTCTGTCTTCAGGTAATTCCACAAGTTCCCATACATCATTTGCATAAATGGATTCTATTTCCTTCTGCCTTGCATTATACCATTTTGCCTTGTCAGGACTTTGCAGTGCCTCAGCCACATATTGATGCTCATTTCTTTCACTACTGGCCATATTTGTCCATTCACCATAATGATCAGGCCAGCCTCAAAAATATCCTTGTTGCAGATAGCATGCTGAAAAAAATCCCACCAGGCAGGCAAATTATAATTTTTTACCTAGAAAAGCCATAAGGGATTAGCAGACTTTTTTTTATGTTGCATACATAAAAGTTGCATGCTTAGCTGACCCAGGGTCTTTGAAATTGGAACTGGGACCCTGTCGGGGCTACCAGCCAAATAATGTGTCCTGAGAGTCAGCTATTAAGCAGGCAAACATTAAACACACATTTTTCCACAAGTTTTAAGTGACTGTGCAGATACAACACTTACAGGTCTCAAATCAACTCACAAGAAATATCAGGAGCCATTAATATTTAATACTGGGTGAATTTGAAATAAAAATTGTCTGTCAGAAATTTCCAAGCTTCAGTGTTTATATTCTCGCCATTGAATTTGAACATATTAAAATGCTTTGTTTGTACATATTTGGACATGTACTCACACCTGTTGCAGTTTGTTGCATATTGGATTCATACCTGTTCCAGTTTGGCAGTACACTACCCATCTGATGAATGCATCTAGATGCATCCCAGTCACCAAATGCTCTGGGGACCCTGAGTGTACTAATGCCTGGCTTGTCTAACCACACTAACACTGAATTTAAGCTAGGGGTCGAAACCATCCTGACTTGATTATTTCTAAAAATTTTGATATCAAACCTGAGAAATTATTTGATTACAAATATAAATGGAATGTTGTAGTTTCTTACAAATTGTATTGCATTTCAGTCTGTATTACGAAAAGAATTTCAATAGTGTAAACATTAAATTACAAAAAAAGCTAAACTTGGTGCATCTGTACTTTAACTTACAGCATGTCACCATAAAGTCAAGATGGTCATGGGGACTTCTATTACAAGAATGTGAACTGTTGCTTTTGAATGAAAAGTTTCAAAGCTCTGCATGTACAGAACCAGTAGCACTTGTTGGAAGGACCATGTATTGCAACCAGGGACAGTTGTGAAATTTTAATGTTTATATACACTGCCAAATTCAGGACAAAGATTTAATAAAAACTAAAATTTCTGACTAAAGGTTTCAAAAGTTTGAAGATACCAATACATAGTCTCAAAAATACACAACAGTGCTACATGTACAAAGTTCTGTACATTGAAATAGAGTGTACTTAAAAAACAGAGAAAAATACACTAAAATTTTCAACCATTTGAAATTTTTAATTCACTTTTTTGTACAACTGTAGGTCTTGAAGTACCACGGAAGCTTAGTTTTCCTGGCATGGTTCTTGCAGTTGTTAAACAAGTCTGTGCAGTTTCTGCCTCATGTGCTCGGCACAGTTATAAGAAGTCCTCAATTCAGCTGTATTTTACCTTCACGATATCCGTATCAACTGTATTTTCAGATTCTGGTTCTACATCAATGCCAATGTTGTTTGTTTCCTCTGTAATAGTAAATGTCACTGCTTAATGCGCTGGATCCAACCTGCACTGACAACACTGTGTAATATTTAGAGGCATCGGCATCTATCACATCCTGTAGGCTGTTAAACAGTTAGAAGGTCTGGGTCATGGATGCTTTCATGATTTTGTTAGCCATGAGAAAGCCCTCAGAGCTCGAGCGCTTCACTGACACAAAAAGCAGACGCTCACCGGAAAATTTGGGTCCTGCCATGTCCTACGCCATTTTCAGGGGTCACATTAAGAATTTTTCAGTATGGGTCCGTTGGACCCATCTTTCTTCTTTTTCAGGAAAAATAGTGGGTTCATCAACTGAATCGATGGATCCAGTCTGAAATTGTGCAAACTGGACTTCATTTGATGTAATTTGATTCATTGATTTTATTTGGTATAATCAACATACATCAAAATGATAAATAAATAAAACATGCAGGTAACTTAAGCCTAGAAACGAACATAATATAGGGTCTGTATGCTTGCGCAGGTAACTCATTATTATAAAATTTAAGATTGAATAAAAAGTTACCAATATGCCAGCTTGGTGTAAAAGGGTCTAAAAGTTGTTGCCTGTACCAAGGATGGATTCAATGTACCCAGGAACCTGCTTTTAAGACTGAGTCTATAACACATCCCTGGGCAACCAAAAAATGGTTGTGAAGGGGGCTTAACCCCTAGCACGCTGCCACTGTGCCAGTATCTGGTATTGCACACCGTGTGCCAGTGGACAGTTTTTTAACTCTCTTGCACAACAAACGGCATGCACGATTGAACATACCTGGGCTCTGTTATTTTTGCCATTGATTCCACGTTCTGAAATGATGAGAAATTACATGATTTATATTTCAGTACACTTTCTATTTCAATATACTTGAAAAATTTGATGCCATAGGCGGTGTTAAGAGTCTGATCCTAAGTGTGGTCACTTTTTTCACCAAGCAACATGGTAGGCCTACAAGCTGTGCAACACACAAGCGAGTGTACACAGCCTGTCATGGGCATGCACCCAGGCGTGATTTTCCGCTTTGTTAATCATAAATTTCATTCCTATCTTGTTCTGTCATACAGATTTATTCCATTCAAACATTTTAATAAAATCAAAGCAACCAAATTTTGTTAAAAAACCACCAATAACCACGTGACCCATCGGAGACAGTGATGAACAACACTGTGTTATTATTGCTTTGTCCATGTGTAACCATGTGATGACTAATCTGCGTATTTTTCTTGCCGTCCGTAATGAATTTTCACTCCTGCCTTTATCTGTGTCTAGATTTGTTTGATGGAAGTCATCTTGGTGAAAATATGATGTGACAATTTAACATCTTGGGCCAATAATCTTTGCGTAATACTACTTGTACCTTCCCAACATTGCGGACATGAGACAAGTACATGCGCAACAACGAATTTGATTGGACAGTGATCGGCACGTGATCAAATCCACCCAATGAGGAGCCTGGAAGTGCTCTCAGCACATTTATAATGAGGTGAAAGACGTACATCCATTCCGATTCTGGGAAATTTTAGGAGAGATACCCCAGGAATATTTTTTCTTAGCAAATAATAGAGCTTGTTACATAGAAAGACGAACATCAGAGGATTCCAACAGTATAATACATAATCATGATATTGATATTGATGATAATGGTCGATGCAAAACACCATGACCGCTTGGGGTAATGTTTGCAGTTGTATCATTCAAAATGCATCGCGTTTTTGTGCGTGCGTCCACAGAGACGCAAAATGACAATGCTTTATTAATTTCCAGGTGTCATTTCTTTGTTTTTTGCATCTATGACGCAGGACACAAGCTTAATGTGACCCCTGCTGATTTTGTCTGATCTCGTGCCACTACGTGATCAAGGGTCCACCTAAACACCGCTTGGCTTTCTCGCTAGACGAGAGATCGTGATATCAAAACAATTGACTCATAAACAGCCATCATGGCAGTGACAAATAAAGCACCAAATCAAAGATTAGCAGCAGAAAACCATGTGAAGACTAATGATAAATATTTCCAGGTTACCACTTCATACACCAGTGAATATTTTTGCTGTGCAAATTTCTTTTTTTTGGTCGTTCATATGGATATATGGCCCCATTTTATTTTTTCTACAGATTTATCTCATACGGTCATTTTTAGTGACTATTTCCTTGATACGCCCGTGCTATCTGCAACAGATGTATTTTTAAGGCTGGCCTCAGGTGGTCTTCTCACAGGCTCTGAACGACGCAACATGTGTTCTACTTCTACTGTCTCATCAATTTCACCTTCATCATCCTTGGAAATTTCAAATAGAACACAACGCATTTGTCCCTGTTTGTCAATCTCTTCAAAGTCAAATCCCTGGTCTGACTCATTAAACACAACATCCTTGCTATGAATGACTTTAGCACGTTTGTGATCATAGAGTCTGTAGCCCATTATTACCATACCATATCCAAGAAAAATACACTTAGTTGTTTTTGAGTCCCAGTTTACTGCGTTTGTCCTTGCTCACATGTGCATAAACACAGCAACCAAATGCTGGTAGATGATCAATTTTAGGCTTCTCGCCTGTCAATGCTTCATATGGAGCTATTTCTTTCTCTGCTTTTGTGGGACTACGATTTCGCAGATATGCAGCAGTGGATAGAGCTTCTACCCAAAATTTCAGGGGCACAGTTTGCATCTATCAGCATAGCACACACTGATTCCACCAATGTTCTGTTCATCCTTTCTGAAACACCATTCTGTTCAGGTTTTTTGGGTATTGTTAGTTTATGTCTTATTCCCTGTGCTTGTAAATAATTCACAAATTCTTTTGACATATACTCACTGCCATTATCTGAACACAATGTTTGTACTTTAAGACCTGTTGCCTTCTCAACTGAAGCTGTCCACTCTTAAGAAGTATTCAAAGACCTGATTTTTGCATTTCAGTATATACACCCATGTGTAATGGGTTTTGTCATCTGTGAATGCCAAAAAGTATTCTGCTCGACCAAGAGATTTTTCATTTATCTTACCACATAAATCACTGTGCACTAAACCAAGTGGTTTGTCACATGGCTTACCGCCATCTGTAGGAAACGGACTTCGATGATGTTTTCCATGAACACATGGTTTGCAATGTTAATTTCCCTGGATACAGTATAGTCAAAGCCATCCACCAAATTTTTTGAAGCCAATTTTTCAAGATTACCTGCTCCTAGGTGTCCATAACGTCGATGCCAGGTGTCCTCTTTATATCTTCCTTTTCTGCAACAGCTGCACTAATTTTATGCTGAGGACTTGTAGTGCAATCTAGGCACTAAAAGCCCAGAAAACATCTTAAAGCAAACTTTCTTCTTTAATTTAGTCTTATGGTATCTTATTTAAGACTCTTAAGATGGTCTAAGATCTTTTTCCTGCCCAGTCAGAAAAAGAGAAAGTGAGTAAGACCCAGTAAGAGGAAATCAAGTCATGCTATGACCATGAGGGAAAGGAGCAGAGGCAGTCAGTCAATTTTCAGACCAGGTAAGACCTTCAGTGGCTGCCTCATTAGCATAATGAGATGATAAGAGTATATTCAGACTTGGAAAGACATTTGGTACCTGGCTCATTAGCATAAGAGAAAGGCCTGGGGGTAACAAAACTATTGTAAGATCTGGTAAGATGTTTTGGGGTTAGGGTAATTAACACAAGTAATATGATCAGATATAACAAGACCTTGTAATATGTAGGCACTAGGATATCCACAAAGTGTCACAAAACAGTATACTCTATCTATGCACTATCTTACTGAGCAGCATGTCCACTGATTTTCCATCCTGTGTCCTCCTTTTCAAAATCAACTCAGAATCCAGACCATATGATATATCTACCTAGCTAGAGATACACATGTACAGTACATACTCCCACTCATGTATGTTGTACCCACAAACTTTATATAATAACTTCACCTGGCCACTATAGTGGATAGTACATTGACAAGCTTATCACTGATGATATATCTACCTAGCTAGAGATACACATGTACAGTACATACTCCCACTCATGTATGTTGTACCCACAAACTTGACCTCACCTGGCCACTATAGTGGACAGTGTATTCACAAGGCCATCACTGATGGAGGGCAATGTGTTGAAAGTTTAAACAAACAATACTTGTGGTCCCTGAACTGTGACAGCACATGTATATATGCAGCCATCCATTATGGCATATCAACATGCAATACTACGTGTATGGCTGTTTAAAAGCCTTTTTTTTTTCTTTTCTGTACTGTGTACCAACCATTATTTGTACATTTTCTTACTTTCTGTACCTTGTACCAGGGCAAAGTTGTTACAAGTACCAGCATATATACTAGCTCCCCCCTCCCCCTACTGCAACATGTCTTTGTTTATTTTAAATTGTGCTGCTGTTTCAACAACACACTGGGGGATGTAATATAACTACACCTGGCTACATCTGGATGTGGCAGCAACTTTACAATTTGCTGGTCAGTGACACAGAGATCAACCACATGAACATATATAGGGGCCATTCAACATTATCAGCATTTTAACATTAGTACACAAAGTATGGGGGGGGGGGGGGGGTCAAGACCAATGTACATTTTCACTTATCATTGAAAATATTGATAAATTTTTTGATCAAAATCAGCATTTTTGCAGGCGGTCAGAACCACCTCCACATTCAATAGAGTGGTAGTTTGGGCCACACAAATGCAAATTTAAAAACTGCAATACTTTTACACATCACAAAGTACATCATTGTATGTGATGTGATGAAAGCTATTATGATGTTCAATCTGCCACGGCCAAAAAAAAAAAATGTTGCTCTTTCATAAGTTTTTTAAAAAAAGAAAAGGGTTTGTTCTGCCTTTCCACTCACATTTGTATGAGATCCTTTCACTATCAACAAAGAGATACATTTTTTCATGCAAGGAAATTTAAACAAGTTTAGTCACATAATATGTAACAAAACTATGGTCTCATCATTTATGGACAGTATTTCTGGCAAACTTGTGCAACTGCATGTGGCAAGTTTAAAGCGTTTTTGCCATGTAAATAGTCTGAATATATTCTTATACAATGGGGGAAATGGAGGCACATTGTGTTGAATGTAAAATGATCTGTTATACTGACACAAAATGATTTAGACTAATCATGTATTATATATGACATCAAGTCAAAATTCACCTGTTGAAATATTTTATAGAACATTCATCATTCAATAATTTTTGATGTAAAAAAGCTCATAATCACCATGCAAACAAACTCTGTTAAGGGAAATGCATGTGTGGGTTCAGTGTGGTTACAAAATAGTTCTACCACAGCTAACTGGCTGGAGATCTGAATTTTAGTTAGACAGGGTCCACTGACTGTGCAAGTCTGTCTCAAAATGTGCTTAACTGAGGCTGGTGGAATGGAGTGGTACAGAGGTAGACAACTCCCATGGGATCACTGCCTCAGCACTGGACAAGCATGTTTGCACAGCTGTGTGTGTGCGCGCGCGCGTGTGTGAGTGGGGGGGGGGGTAGAGTGAGCTGACAGAAATTAACTAGAAAAGATTTGCTTCACAGCAACTCTGTCTGGGTGCCTTCAAAATGAAAACAGTTTGAAATGCTGCACTTTGCCATAGTTTAACATAATCAAAATTTCGTGTATTAGCCTAACTTTTATAAATTAAAATGCTACAGCTTTGGTTCTTAGTTCATTGAATGTGGCCATGTCACAAACTTAGAAAGTAAAGTTTGAATAAAACTACTTTCTATAATAGTTTTGAAGTTATTCAACATTTTAATTTTGTGTATTTGCCTAATTTGCATAAATTAAAAGCCTATAACTTTGGTTTATGTTCCCTTAGATGGGGCTATGCCACAAAGTAGGAATGGCACCTTTATAATAGTTTTGAAGCTTTTCAAGATTTATATTTTACATATTCATGGTTCGTTGGATGTGGCTTTTCCACAAATGTATAAGTTAAAGTTGGAATGACACATCTCTATTTAAAATAGTTTTGGAGATATTGAACTTTAAAATTTTTCAATGCCCCTTATGGCACAATTTGAAATTCTACAACCAATATACTGTCCATTATATTGGCAGGTGTCACAAACCTATATGTGCACATTGAAATTTAGAGTCTGTCTGCGACGGTTTGGAAGACGTGGAGCTTTTAAATTTTACTTCCCCCGAATTTGTATAATTTTAAACATCATGACTATTCCAAATGAGATGCACAATTTCACTGGTTAGGTCAGTCACCATGCCAAGTTTGGTGGTTTTCGCAAAAATTGGGTTGGAGAAAAACTCCTGACCAACTTGGTCGGTCGGGGGGGGGGGGGGGGGGGGGGACAGAGAGAGTCATACAGTGAAACCTCTCGAGAGTGAGCACCCTTGGGGCCAGAGAAAAGTGCCAACTGCTCAGAGATTCAGCCCTTCTGGGCAGTATGGATGAGAACACTGTGAATTCATTTAATGTTGCGGTGTTCTTTGGTTATTTCACTGATGCTTCAAAACCGTGAAAATTAGAACTCAGTGAAATATATTTTTAAGATGGCATTGATAGGGAGACAGAGAGAATGCTTACTCATACACTGAAACCTCTCTACAGTGGGCACCCTTGGGACCAGAGAAAAGTGCCCACTGCTCAGAGGTTCAGCCCTTCTGGGCAGTATGGATGAGAACACTGTGAATTCATTTAATGTTGCGGTGTTCTTCACTTATTTCACTGATTCTTCAAAACCGTGAAAATTAGAACTCACTGAAATATATTTTTAAGATGGCATTGACAGGAATTATAACAAAAATATTGAATTTAAAAGTTTCAGTGAAAGGGTCCAAAGTTCAAACACCATGAAAATTACTGCTCGTGAAAATAAATGTATTCATGTACATATACATATACACGTACTATACATTATTCATACATGCACATATACATGTTCAGTGTATACATATTGTAACTCAAGGGGATGTGAATACATGCAATACAAAACTGTCTTTGTTCCTTTATTACCTAAACAAATTTTTAACAGATGCTGTCATGAAACTACATGTACAGGTACCTGTGAACTGACACAAGCACTATTCTTTCTCAGTACTGGCTATGAAGAACAGGCTTCATCTCACTGGTTACAAGAAAATGAATGAAAGTGTCCACACTGTGAGATGACACAAATCCATACAGTTTCAAAATTCACAAAGTTGTGTGAACAGTCATTGAGGACTGGAAGACCATACTTTGATGGGTCTAGCCAACTCAGCAGGTAGTCTATTTTCAACTGTGGGGTACACTCAGGCTTGTGCTGCCTAGATGTCCAATGCCTGTGTTCCCTTAGGACTGATAAAGCCAGCAGACTCATAGCCTCAGGCAAAAAAAGGGGACCAGCTAACACACCAGTCTCAAGAATGGTGCACTAAAAGCTCTGTCTACCACTAGTGGGAACTATAGCCTGCCTAGTACATATTGCAGCATGGAGCAGGTCTGTTCTTGCATGAACAGAAAGAGATTCCCTGTATTTTATTGACAACCTCGTTACACATTTGTTGGGAGTGGTCGCCCCCCCCCCCCCATCCCATTTGCTACAAATCCCAAACCTTCCAAACCATCCCCCTAGCATGCATGGATAGAAGGCTGCCTGTGAGACTCTGTGTCTCCATGGCAACACAGGACAGTGTGGTAGATATTAAAGCAGATAGCCACAGAAATGTTACCACATGTACTCACAAATGCACAAAACCATTCCTAAAACATCCCCAAACCACTGAAGCATCACCATTTGAACAAACGTGATTGACACCCACTCATAGCACATGACAACCAGTTTAAAGTGATTCTGCCCAGCGGATTTCAGAGAAGTTGCAAAATGTGAATTGTTGATACCATGGAAAGCAGACTCCAACAGAACCCCATACTTTAAGCTTAGCTGACTAACAAGTCAGCTAAGCTAAAAACTTAGGTACATGTATCTCGGGTACAGGCCTGCCCATTAGTGTACAATGTAACTGTTAGACTGTAATAGATAACTGCATATATACATGTGTTGTCCCAGTTCTGGACCACAAGTATTTTTGTTTTAACTCTCAACACATTACCATGATTACCATCCATCAGTGACGGCCATGTGGATACACTGTCCACTATAGTGGCCGATGACGTAAAGTTTGTGGGTACAACATACATGAGTGGGAGTATATACTGTACATGTGTATCTCTGGCTAGGCAGATATATCATCAGTGATAAGCTTGTCAATGTGCTGTCTACTATAGTAGCCAGGTGAAGTTTTTATATAAAGTTTGTGGGTACAACATACATGAGTGGGAGTATGTACTGTACATGTGTATCTCTAGCTAGGTAGATATATCATATGGTCTGGATTCTGAGTTGATTTTGAAAAGGAGGACACAGGATGGAAAATCAGTGGACATGCTGCTCAGTAAGATAGTGCATAGATAGAGTATACTGTTTTGTGACACTTTGTGGATATCCTAGTGCCTACATATTACAAGGTCTTGTTATATCTGATCATATTACTTGTGTTAATTACCCTAACCCCAAAACATCTTACCAGATCTTACAATAGTTTTGTTACCCCAGGCCTTTCTCTTATGCTAATGAGCCAGGTACCAAATGTCTTTCCAAGTCTGAATATACTCTTATCATCTCATTATGCTAATGAGGCAGCCACTGAAGGTCTTACCTGGTCTGAAAATTGACTGACTGCCTCTGCTCCTTTCCCTCATGGTCATAGCATGACTTGATTTCCTCTTACTGGGTCTTACTCACTTTCTCTTTTTCTGACTGGGCAGGAAAAAGATCTTAGACCATCTTAAGAGTCTTAAATAAGATACCATAAGACTAAATTAAAGAAGAAAGTTTGCTTTAAGATGTTTTCTGGGCTTTTAGTGAGGTGATACGAACTGTCTATTTTAGTTGCCTCAGCAATTAGCTCGAGATTTGTGTCAAGAATTTCACAGGTAATTTTACTAAATTTAGTTATTATTTCCAATTTTGTTACTTTTGACTCACTGAGTAGGTTGAATGCAAGATTTGGCACATATAGAACATCACTGAGTTTGCATTTTATCCTTTGCTAGTCTCATATTCATAAAGATGTTTCCACGTTCTGTTGCTTTCACTACATTGCCATCCCCAAGCTTTGCAACTAATGTTCTATGCAAATTGCATATTTCCTCAAACAGTTCACCTCTATTGCACGTGCACTGTGGTTCCCGAATCAACAATCCAACTCTGGCTGCTCACGCCAGCTGACAATGCATGGGTCATAACTAATCCAGTGCATTCAGTATCCGATTCTCCAGTATCTCTTCGTTTCTTGTCTGCTGTACCCATATTCTGCCTGCCTTTCTCCTTTAATTTGGATAAGATTCATTCATATTTTGTTCCAGCAATTCTTTGCAGTTAGCTCTGATGTGTCTGGAGTGAACAGCTTTCTTGGGTTAGCCACAATACACTCAACATGTGCAAAGAAAGCTGTTGACCTGCAACATCTTATCTTTATGCACTAGGTCTTAGCTATGTGTACAGTTCTCATTAAAAATATTTTTGTTGTGTAACAGGAAATGAATGTGCATGAGTATAAGTATTGAAGCCATTGACAATTTACATGCTCTTTTGAGTGATTTGAGCAGGAATTAAGCATATGTGAAAGACAAACTTGATTGAAGAAATATGGACGCACAGGGGCTCAGACACACATCTCTATTGTCTGCCTGACATTGGAGGGAAGACATCAGGATGAAATGAAGAAAAACATAGATACATATAATTTAAGGATACTGGTATACATGTAGCACATACCAGTAAAAGAATTACCTGGAGAGCATGTACATATAAAAATATGGACCAATATATGGTTCCCGTTCCCAGCAAACCGACCCACCAACTTTGCACCATAATGGCCGACGGCCCGCACCCCGGCCCAGCGGCAAGGCGACGGCACACCTCAGGTCCGCAATTTACACAGACCCAAGGCACGCTGGCACATCGCACCCAGACCAACTCCCGGACCCCTAGCCAGCATGCCGCGTAATCAATGGGACCGTCTGCCGCAGACGTGGACCCCTACAAGTCTCATGAACAAAGCGCAGCGGCCAAGTGTGAATCTGCTTTAGAATGCTCTTGTAAGGAGTGACACCAGTAAGTGCTCCTCCTTGTACGGTTTTATAAAATTTTCATGAAAAACTAAAAACTTTATGGAGTCAACAACACCATGACCTGCGGAATTTTGAAGAGCCGGGCTTGGCCGAGAACCTAAAGCTAGTGAGACGAGAGTTTCCCTCCTTCACTATCATGACTATAGCATGGCTCAGTGTACCTTAAATGGTTTTACCAGTAGTTAAAAATAAATCTTAATGTACATGTTTTAACACTTTTCATTTTTTGGAGTGTAAGAAGGGGCCATAGTGCTTGATACCTCTAACACACTCTCATCAATCATAAGAGGCTGATGAAGCTAAACTTTTATCTTATAGATGTCAATACTCTTCATTTTTTGAAGTGTAAGAAGGGGCCATAGTGCTTGATACATCGAACACACTCTCATCAATCATAAGAGGCGTATGAAGCTTAACTTTTATCTTAGAGATGTTGGTTTGTCTGTCCCTCTTCTTAATTGGAAACTGATGGCAAAATGTTACCATATCAAATGTTGATGGCAGCTAAGCCACGTTATTTTATGGGTGCTTTTTGATAATTTTCTTTGACTGATGATGCTGCTTCATTAATTAATTAACATTGTGTAAGTGGCTTAGATTTTCTTCAGGTCATTTCTTAGTACCTATTTCAACAAGCCATCCAAAGTATTTGTAGCAAATAGCCCTTGCATGCTAGGTATGCTGTGTCCAGTGAAGCCTGTGGTAAGTTGGCCAGAGGCTGGGTGACACTTGCTGGACCATGTGCAGTGGAATGAAACCTGTACCTTCTTAATTGGAAACTGATGGCAAAATGTTACCATATCAAATGTTGATGGCAGCTAAGCCACGTTATTTTATGGGTGCTTTTTGATAATTTTCTTTGACTGATGATGCTGCTTCATTAATTAATTAACATTGTGTAAGTGGCTTAGATTTTCTTCAGGTCATTTCTTAGTACCTATTTCAACAAGCCATCCAAAGTATTTGTAGCAAATAGCCCTTGCATGCTAGGTATGCTGTGTCCAGTGAAGCCTGTGGTAAGTTGGCCAGAGGCTGGGTGACACTTGCTGGACCATGTGCAGTGGAATGAAACCTGTACCTTTGATGAGCATCCTGATGTAGGCTCCAAAATCCTCAAGAATCCTGTAACTGGATCAGCTCCATCTTCAGATCTTTGTGAATCTATAATGACTTCAGTTACCAGAAATGTGACAGTATTGGCTGTTTAGTAAATGGCAGACTGTGCATGCTCCATCTGCTGCAGGGTGCTCATCATCAGCTTATTCCCAGGAACATTTGTATCCTGGTACAGAGGGACATTGTTCCATGATTACGGCAGAAGATCCACAGACACATAAATTCTTGAACCAGGTAGTTCAGATTTCTCTACACTGTGCAGACAAAGTGCTCACAGTCTGCTTTGATCTCACCGTCTGCATTGATCGGGCAGGCTGAATAGAATGTTCTTGCATTATGTCCACAGGTGAAGATGCACAGTACTTAAAATTTACACCAATCTTTTATCGTTATGTAAAATGCAGTCCTTTAATATACAGAGCTACTGATAAAACATGCACTCTTAACCCCATGTACCCTCATAATCACATCTTGCCTCTACTGTACCAAATTCAAATGGGATGCCAGCCTGTGTGGCTGCATGTATGTCCTGTGATGCTTGCCTGTTTAGCTGTCCTGTATAGCTGTACCCTGTGATGCTTGCATGTGTTGTTAACCTGTGATTGGCCGGAGGCTCACACCCAACAGTTCTCTGACCCACACTGCCCCTCTGCGGTGTGATGTACAAAGACAGATTCTTCTCCTTCACCCACACTAACCACTGAGCACTACTAACAATGAGAATCAATATGAAATTAATTGATGAGAATTCTCCCTTTCACAATGCATTTGAAGTTTTTGCAAGGAAGAGGGCACTTTGGTCGCACATTGGTTTAAAAAAAACATGTCCTCGATTGTGACCTGTATTATTTCATTCAGATTTGTTGACGTGACTTCTTTCCATTGACTGTTAACCTGATTAAAATGCTTTTCAGCCATCAACCAACACCTTGGCTTTTGTAAAGCATTCTTGCTTCTTGTACATGCACAATATGAGTTCTTCATTTAAACAGTTATAAATATTTGACCAACAGTTTAGTGACAGAGATGTCAGGCAGGCTGGCATCGAAGTGTGCTCACTGCAGATCCTTGTGCAAGCAAATCAGCGGCCAGATCTCCATGTGGACCTCTTGAAGTGCCTGAGCTACAAATGGGTCTTCTGCCAGTTGCTGCCTTTTGACCTGCTCCCCTGCTGTCACATTCTGGTGACCATCACCTGAAGGCAATTGTGCATGGGTGCTGCCATCTTGTGTGGGCCGTGGATGTGTTACACATATTCTTGGGCCATCCTTATTAACATTAATCAGAGCCTTCACTTCTGGTGACGGGGCTGCCTGTGAGTCTTGCCAGTCTCTCAACTTGTGCAGAGCCTGCGTGACCCGAATCTGCTGACCAAACCTGACCTCGTCCTTGAATTTGTAGCCTGTAAATGCTGAACAATTCCATCAGGGTGGACAAGGGTTAGGGGGCCATCATTGCAGAGCTGGAGGAAGAAAAAAAATATCTGTGGCCATTTAGATACACTATGGGCAAATGCCAAAGGCATGCAGCCATTCTAGGCGGGTCTGGGGGCATTGCCTCACCCCCATCCCCACCCACCATCCATCCCCAGAAAATTTTTGACATTCTATAATCAAATTTATGCAACAGCATTTCTTGCATTATGGGCACCAATGTCAAAACATTTTATTGCCCTTCTTTTGGGGGGAATTTGTATGACAATGCAAGTTAAATAAGCAGAACTCGCATGTTTTGGGGGTTTTCTATTTTTTGCATAGAACAGACTCTTTGTGTCAACTAATCCATGTATGATGGGATAAAATTTCAGATTATATTATCATCTCGCAGAAGTGCTGCATATTTATTTGGTACTTTACCTTTCCTTTTCTTCATTCTTGTGATTGATTTTTCCAACTTAAAGTTACGAGTCATTCTTTGCCCAGGGACTATCAGTAACAATAACCATTTAAATTATATTTAGTGCAATTCAGTACCATAATTGCATGTACTGTCAACATAAGTTAAAAAATGTTTGTTTGTTTGTTTGTTTTTTAAATGTCACAGAGGCTTGGTCCACTGTCAATAAATTACACATGATCAATATTGTTGTGGGAAATCCTAAGTCTATGGGTAAGAAAGTCGCTCCAGAACCTAATGGTCATTTAGATCATGTTATGCAACACCAGCTGTCAATCAACATACTCATTTAGCATGACAGTTATTGTTAAAATTTGGGACATCCTGTGTTCTGACAACACAAATTCATTTGCACAATCAGCAAAGTCCAGCTGATCTGTACAATTCTTAAAGATGTTCCCAACCTTCAGATTGCTATTAAAGATGTTCCCAACTATCAGATTGTTCTTAAAGATGTTCCGAACCATCAGATTGTTCTTAAAGATGTTCCAAACCATCAGATTGTTCAGTCTTCCCTAATTCATTGTTGTTTGCAGGTAGTTTTTAATTATCTACAAGGCACTGAAACAACACTCACTAAATGCATTGGTAGCTGATATTATGAGGATCTCTTTTATAAACTTGGTGACGTCTGGCAAGAGGGAACCAGGTATTATATTCTTCATGAATTTCATTTGATCCACAACTTCCTTGAAATACAATGCTGAGTCAGCTTCTGAGGATTTAAATTTTTTTTCCATGATCATGATGATTTCCAACTGGGTTTTTAAACATCGGCATGAAAGTCGTCCTTATAGAAATCTGTCATGGGCTTTATTCCTCTTCATATGCTTGTCCTGACAAAGCACTTTAGTAGTTCCAGTAGCTTCCTGTATGTTTGATAGCCTTGTCATTGATCCCTTAAAATGTCTGGTGCTTATCAGGTAGACGTACCTGAATACAGTGTGCTGCTCAACAAGATGTCCTCTGTTGAGTTGTAATATCGCAAGTTGTTACCATATCACAGATTCACAAGTTGTACAAATCCACCAACCGGGGTTAAGATTAAAGGGGAGGGGGATGTTAAACAAATGGAAAATTGAGTTCCGAGGGATCTATCACTTGCATTGACATGTCACCCTAAGTTGGGGTGATCAGTCTTAATACAGCTGTTTCTGGAGCCTGGAGCCTTGTTTTAGTTCCTTGTTGAACTGTTAAATGAATTGCAAATTGGTAAACAGGTTTATCCTGTGCATGTAACATTCTCAGCTCTCTAAGTAACATGCAGCATGCCGTCCTTCTCTCTGTTAAGCAAAAGAGGGGTAATTTGCAGCCACCCTACTGTACAAACAGGGTTTGCATGTTAATATGCAACCTGACACAGCTCCATCTGGTTCTATCTGATAAAGATAATGGGCCTTTTGATCAACCCACTGGGTGTCATATTAACTATGGCTGGCAAGGGAGGTGTGCATGCATGGTTAATGCCAGAAGTTGGCAGCCAGGCAGAGGTGACTTTACATGTACACCAGCTGTCAGTACAACCAATTGTCCTTGTGAAAATAGTTAACTTACAATAATCGAATCTTGTACAAACCTGACAAAATCATCTGTGCAGACTGCCCAAATTCCATCCATGGACACCTTTTCCTTTTCAGCAGTTTTAATTCTGTTCATAAGGTCCTGACCCTATTAACCAAAAGCATGAGTGAACGTACCTTACCAACATCCTCATTCAGTATTCATGACCCAATCCCACGAGGATGATTATTACCCTCACAGCGACTTAAATGATCCTTAAAGCATAAAGGCAAAGAATCAAGATCACAATATCAAATAACCAAGGGTTGAGTCTAAAAATGTCTTCTTCAACAAAAACATGAGGACCGTGACAGCTCTGTGCTCAGCTGACCCGACATGCACACACTAAAGTGGTCCTGTGAACTATGATATCAAGGTCACCTCTGTTTCAGACCATCATCACTGTTGCTAACATGTACATATCTCCTTGCTGTTCACAAGTGTCCCTATGCAATTTGAAGCAATTGGCTGGGCAGTTTCCAACAAGATTTTTTAAACATTTTGCCAAAAAATCAACCACAAAACTCATTAAAAATCCAACTGGATCATGACTATTTGATCCAACCTGGTGGAGACTCACCCAAGGTACATCCCTACCAAGTTTCAGCTAGATGCTTCTGGAGAAAAGGTTAAAAAATGTGAATTTCCATTGCAAATATCCCCATTCATTTACAGAAATACATGTAAAATGGATGCATCAACCAGCAAGCACTCGAATTGAAAAATCATTTAAAATCAGGCATGAAGAACAATTTAAGAACTACGAGTCCCTGGGAGTGTTCCTGTGTCATATCAAAGCAATTGGGTGAGATTTTTTAAGATTCTCCCCCCCCCCCCAAAAAAAAATCATACAAAAGTCCAAAAATTACTGGAGCATGACTATTTGAACAAATTTGGTAGAGACCCACCCAAGGTACATTGCGACCAACATTGAAGTTAATATGGTTGATAGTTTACTCGATAAAGTCAAAAATGCAAATAAGCATTAGAATGCCAATGGACTTACATAGTAATGAATAGGACAGGTGCATTTGCCGATAAGTACCCGCATTGAAAACATTGTTGAAAATCAGGAATCTATAGCAGTGCTACCTCGTGAATAACTTTGTTTGACACTTTCACAAGGAACATATCCACTAAGCTTTCAGCTTAATCTGAGTGATGGATCTGAAGAAGTTGAAAACAGCAAAAACACATAAAAAAACATAAATTTGGAAAAAAATTCAATGCCACCTGGTGAATAAATTAAAAACTATGAGTCCCCAGGAGTGTTTCTGTCGGTTATCCATTTTGGGTGTGGGGTGATTTTTTTTAAACTTTCCAACTGAGGTGAAAATGACCATGAAGCATTTTAAACACCACTCACTGCCTGCGATCAGCCAACAAGTAGCAATTTACCCCCACAAGTCGATCACTTACTCCCCAATCATTCCACAAGTATACTCTTGGGAAAGCAGACAGATGGAGGACAGATGCCTACACCTCATAGCCTCAGCTGAGTGACAAGTCAGCTGAGCTAAAATCACAAAGTACAAGATTCTGAGGCAGAGAATAACATTTCCTACATAAACATATTTTATTTCAGGAGAACATTTGCAAAATTAGTTTTGTTTAGTTTTGTTTTTTAACTATTGTCAAAATTTTTGTATCATGGCTTTATAGGGGTAGCTCTGTTAATTTTTTTAAAAAACTAATTCAGTCCAGTGATCAACATACATATAAATACGTACCATGGATTTGAGTGTATCAGTGTTCCTCAGTCCTGGTTCCAAGGCTTCAAGATTTTCTTGTAAGATCAGTTGCTGATTGATATCTGCTAGCTCTGTATCAGTTATTACCCTGCAACACAGCCAAGATGTTGTTTAGAATGCTGGTTTTTGACGGGGCGTACTGCCAATATTACATTTAATGTATACTGGATATCTGTAAT
>CAXHWN010000493.1:37200-74139 GCA_964020975.1 Hermodice carunculata
GCAAGATATACTGATCATTGTCTTCCTGATGCTAAATAATGCACCCAAAATGTGCAGTTTTGTCACCCTCTGTTTCACAAGCACGCATAATGATCATGGTCAGAGCATGCGCCTCATTTACAAATTTTAAGATGCTACACTTCAACTTACTGAACTAATCCAGGCCCTTTGCCCAATGTGGACATAATTCCAATCTGCACTAATAACCTGCCTGAAGCACTTATCCTGTGGACAACCTATTCATTTTTACTAGATACTACACTGAAAACAGGGACAGTTTAACCTTGCTTCAAGAATCCAACTTTGAAGTCAATGTGACTGCTGGTTTTGAAGAAGTCAAAACTGTGACTTAGCATTAGAATGCCTATAGACTTGCATGTACATAGTAATCAATAGGAAAGAAGCATTTACCAACAAGTACCCGAATTGAAAAGAATCGTTAAAAATCAGGAATCCCCAGCATCACACATGTACTGAGTAAGTCTGACCTCTATATAAGAACATTAACATGTGCAACATCAAGGTCCCAGTTCAAGTAGTTCTCAAGTTATAGTGAAGATTAAAATTCATGTATGTTGCACTGTGATCCCACAAACAAGGCCAAGGTCACTCATGCACTGTCTAAGCATGACATTCATAGAGAAACATTAACGTGCAACATCAGAGTCATAACTCAAAACAGATCTCAAGTTATCAAGTGAACAGTAAATTTGTATCAGTTGTCCTGTGACCTTGGCAATGACATCAAGGTCCAAACATCACTGGAGCATGACTATTTGCACAAAATAGGTAGACACTTACAAAAGGTACATCCCTATCAAGTTTGGCACAAATCTGGCCTAAATGATTTAAGTTATAACTATTATAAAAAATTCCAATGATAAACTTTCCCATTAGAACTTTTTTAAAGATTTTTGAAAAAAAAATCATAAAAAATAAAAAAATCACTGGAGCGTGGCCATTTGTACAGAGTTGGTAGATACCTACCCAAAATACATTGCCACCAAGTTTGAAGTCAATCAGACTGACAGTTTCTTCAGAGAAGTCCAAAATATGAATCACCATTAGAATTCATTAGAATGCTTATTGACTTGCATAGTAAGCAACAGAAAAGGTGCATTTACCTATAAGTACCCAAATTGGAAAAAAAGAAAAGAAAAAAAAAACATTAAAAATCAAGAATCCACAGCAGTGCTACCTAGTGAACATCTTTGCTTGCCCATTTCACAAGGAAAATATTCACGAAGTTTCAACTTAATCTGAGACAGTTCTGGAGAAGAAGTCACAAGAAACGAAAACACACAAAAATTCCTAATTTTGTTTTTAAATTGCAGCACCACCTGGTGAACAAATTAAGAACTAAGAGTCCCTAGGGGTCTTCTTATGTAATATCAAAGCAATTGGGTGAGTGGTTGTGGAGAAGATTTTGTAAGATTTGTCCAAAAAAAGAACAAAAAAATTCATTAAAAATCCAAAAAATCACTGGAGCGTGACCATTTGAACAAACCTGGTAGAAATCCAACCAAGGTATATTCCTGGTAAATTTGAATTCAATCTGGATGACGGCTTTGGAAAGTCCAAAATGTGAATTAGCATCAGAATGCCTATTAACTTACATAGTAATCAATGGGAATGCTGCATTGACCAATAATTATCCGAATTGAAAAATCTTAAAAAATCAGGAAACCACAGCAGTACCACCCAGTGTACAACTTTGTTTGATTCTTCCACAAGATACATATCCACCAAGTTCCAGCTACATCTGAGGGACAGTTCTGGAGGAGTCCAAAATAGCGAAAACACACAAAAAAATCAGAACAGATTCAGAACTAGGAGTCCCTGGGAGTGTCCCTGTGTGATATCAAAGCATATGGGTAAGCAGGCAGGCCTTTTATCTTGTGGCCTGCTGCATCAAGGTCGCCTTCGCCACATATGTTCAGCTCACCTGACATTTCTCCCCCCGCCTTGTCAATCTTTGGGCCAACAGCAGCAGCCACTTCAGTCTTCTATGTATACTCACTGAGGTCAAAGGCCCCCGATGCACCGGGCCATTGATGAACACATTCACAAACATACTTGTTCTGAAAAAGCAGGGCAGGCCTCTAACTAGGCATAGTGTCAGTCGCGCTCAAGGAAGAGGGCACGAGCATTAGTTCTCTGAATGGCTCTGAGCCAACCAGCCACAGAAACTCGAGGCAGAGGTGGCTGCAGACTGGTGCGTCCTGATGATGCTGGATTTTTATGGTGTTGAAGATGAGGGGCTTGTGTCAGGCCTGCCATCAGCGGTGCCTGCAAGCGACGAGTTCTTGCAGTGGGGGGAGACCGTAGAAATTGAGGTAGGCGATGTAGGACTGTGGGGCATAAAGCACGGCCCAGGCCGTCCAGTGCATGCCGGGACAGTCAGAAGAGTCGAGGTTGAGGATGGCGTGCTCTTCCTCTCAGGGGTCGGCCGGAAGGGCGTCATGCATGAAGACCCTGCGCCAACCCGGGATTTTAAGTCAGCTGTCCCAGAACTCGACATATAGGTTGCCTAATGACCCTACCCTTTTTTCGGCTTGGCCAACAAGCCCTGGCCACGTGGAGGACCAAGGTAGAGACAATTTAACTGCCTGGGACCTTGTTGGCAATGCCCTTGATGGCAGCAGAACCATCAGCGCCTAGTGCAGCCGCCTTCCCTGCCACGGCTAGGGCTGCACCAGTGGTTGTATCAGGGCGATCATGAAGGGCAGGATGCCGCCGTGCTTTTGCATGGCCAGGTGGCTGTTTTGTGTCTGAATGACTGTTAGCGGAACACCGGAGATTGAGCGGACCTGCCTGGCCTACCACCTCAGCCCAACGGCCAGGTTGTCATTGACAGATGCGAGAAGGCTCGCGACCTGGCCGTCAGTGAGGTGATCTTTAGGTGTGATGTATGGCATCTTATCTGTCTGTATGAGGCAGGGGGGAGGTCAATTGCCACTGCTAGAGTAGAGAAAGTTCATCTTTTGGCCATCGGACTGGAGCTACATCAGCTGGTCGACCATGATGAAGGAGTAGATGGTGTATCTGTCAGGGACAGTCACCCCAAGGGTCACGCATGGTGAGCTCCTTGACGGAGTAATTCAGGTCTTCTTGCTCATGCTAGAGATCGAAGTGGTAGATGGGGTAGAGCAATGCAAACTCTGGGCTTGAAATTTGCAGGCCTGAATCCATATCTTGATCTGGCCCATTTATGGTCGAGCAGCCAGCAGTGGACCCAAGAGAATTGTCCCTCTACAAGCTTTAGGTCAAGAGAGAGCCCTGGGGATACCTGGTAGTGCCATGGGACAGACTGATGTCCCAGAGGTCTAGCGCATTCAAGACAAGCCCGCATTCCTTCTGACAGCCTCAGGGGTTGCTCTTCTGAAACACCATGAAGATGTGGGTGGGTCGCTCAGTGCCCCTAACGGCAGAAATCTTCTGGTTTGGGCTGCTGGTAGTCTGTTGCACAAGGCTGTCAATCTGAACAGCCTGCCAGTGAGTGGTCAGGTTGTTGCAGGCCGGCAGCCACTCTTGGTCAGCGGCCACAGCCTCAGTGCTCAGGATAACAGTCAGCACCCACCATAAAAACTTGGAAGTTGGAGAGAGCCATTTTGCCCACATCGATGCTATCTCTTCAGTGGATGATCTGGTCATTGGTAGCCCGCCACAGCACAAACAGCTGCCACTTGCACCATACATCACCTTTCTCACACCACGACAGAAACCAAACAGGGCACTCAAGGCGATCTTTGCAGAGAAATAGCCGCCACTAGAAGTGATTCACCGGTGGAGACTATATCCTAGGTTGTAGTTGGGGTTGTCTACAACGCCAGTCATGTTGCCCCCCCCCCCCCCCCCCCCCCCCCAGTCACCAGCTGGCAGCGCTGCAAGTTGGCCTTACTGGAGGTATCCTTGAACCAAAACCGGCCTGACCCCGCAGTCTTGTCGAATGAATCACTGTACCCCGTCAGGCCTAAAATCTGGGCAGGGACATCCGGTCCTGATTGAGGGCTTCCACCACCTGGCTGTTGGCAACGAGGCGAAGAGAGTCAAATAGCCTGATCAGAGTATTTTCAAGGGTGACCTCATCGATTGAGGGGTATTCGCCGCCGTCCTGTTGGCCAGCTGTCCGGCGATCTCTAGCCAGCTTTCACAAGGCAAAGTCCATTGGTCCTGGTCAGGAACCAGAAATTTGATGTTCTGGTGGGAGTCTGGTTGCACTGCCGAGTATGCATAGAACTCTACATGCTCTACATTCATAGCCCATAGGGGCATTTCGCCCAAGTCAATAAAGTTGGGGGTGCATTGATGAAGTTTGCCATCGTTGTAGTCTTGTGGCATGGTATGTACCACCACCCCACCCCCATTCAAGACCTCTAATACGAGACCACAAGGTATCCGTTGCACCACACAAGGTTTCCAAGACTGGGGCGGGCGTTTAAGAGCTCGCGAGCACAAGTGTACAGCGCCGCGGTGGCTACCTTCCTCTGCTCTGAGGGGAAGCCTGTGGTGGGGCACTCAGACACACATGCCAAGGCCCTCTCTGTCAGGGCCTTAGCCTTATTTTGAAGTATCCCAAGGGCGGCCTGTTTGCCTAGTTCCAAGAGCCGGGGAGGCTTCTACATGGCCTGATCCCGAGTGTCCTTTGCGACAGCTGCTGCCACCTGGCCAGCCTTGCCGGTGATTCCTCGAATGAGGGCAGGGATACGCTGGACAACACCCCAGATGACATCCCTGATCCAGAGCCATGACCAGCGCCAACTATCTTTATTCCGTTCCTTGACAGATGCATACCGTGCAGCTTATTGCTTATATACATGTATATACATATACATATATATATACATTATATATATATATAATATATATATATAATATATATATATAATATATATATATAATATATATATATAATATATATATCTATATAATATATATATATGTATATATATATATATATATGTATATATATATATATATATATAGAGAGAGAGAGAGAGAGAGCCAAAAATGGGCAGGCTTTTACTGGGTGCCCACCTATGCCAGATGGTCCGGGATCACCATAGTCACGGTGAGCAGCTCTCCATGGAGATCCATTAGAGCACCATCTTGATCTGTCAGCCGCATGTCGACCCACTGAATCTGGGGCATGCTCACGGCCAGCCATGTAAGAGGGCACGGCTTGTATGACACCTTGTTGCCTGGACGCATGTTTGGAAAGAAGCTGGCAAGTGTGTAACCCCGCGAGGCCGTCCCGGTGCTGGTCGAGACGTAACTGCCTTCTACGAGGCCAGGTTTGCATCTATCCATATGTATTGGGTCTTATTGGTGGAGTCCCAGTGTCCAGCCATAGTGAGCTGGCATTGTATTTTGTCATTGATGGCCCCCAGTGCATAGGCACCCGCTGGGAGGGTGATCATGAAGCTTAAAGGTCCACTGGTCGACAAGATGCCGTAGATGAATGTGTTGTTCATGCTGCAGCGACACCTTGTTCAGGTGCTGCCCATAGATGTGGAGGCCCTTGGAGAGCAGAACGTCCATACCATGGCAAAAGGCCTGCTTTTCAAAGAGGGCGGCCTTGTAATGTTCATGGTGGATATAATTCCTGACCACTTTCTTTTTTCATGCCCTTGGCCGGCACATTCATCCATCTTCCTGAGCACCTTTTTGTTTACTGTGCTGTGGACCGGGTGGTATCTAGGGTAGTTGGACGTATCATAGAGATCTGCACAAGCCTTCATGTCCTCATATATGTCCTCAGTCTGGATATCGAGGAAGAGGGAATCTGTATCTGTGTAGAGGAGCCCTCCTCAGGCATCTCTACCCAGACCGCTGTCTGAGCTATTCCCCTGCACTCTGGCTTGTAGGTCTCCAGCTGGTCCTGAGGAGGGGTAGCCGTGTAGGCAGCACTTGCAGAAGAATTTACGTCCTTTGTGCTTACTCTCCATATATAGCAAGCGATTAAGGTCCTTTACCCATGTTTAGCAAGACTTGTCCCCCTTTTCTACCAGCAGCAGCTTGATGCAAAGCTTGTGGTTTGGTTTCAGCCCCATCGGGTCCATCTTTACAAAGAGACAGCTTTAGGATGAGCTGGAACTTGACCCTCGCAGGGCTCACATTTCCTCCTCAAGCTTGTCCCGGATCTTGGGGCAAACGCCTTCAAGAAACACTCTGGGGTCTGTGACGAGAGGGTGCCCTGCAGGCATTCCATCTCCGAGCCCCACAAGAATTTTCAGATGGTCCAGGGGGTCTGGCAGAACACCAGCTCATCCCTGTGGATCTCATCCATGACCCCGTCAAACTCTTCATCTGTCAGCCACTTGCACTGCTATAGGTGCGGGGCTGGGTGGCAGCTTGCGCTGTTGTCGTCGCGGGGCATGTGTGTGCCACTCACGCTGTTGTCGGCATGAGGCCAGTGTAGGCTGCTCACGCAGTTGTTGGCACGGGGCTGGTGTGGGCCGCTCATCCTGCAGATGCAAGGGCCATAGTGGGCTGCTCAGGCCACTGGCGCAGGGCTGGAGCGAGCCACTGGCACAGGGCCGGGGTGGGCTGCTCACACTCAGGCCATCTGCAGAGATCATTCCCTATCTGCAGAGATCATTCCCTGTCATCATTCCCTGTCGTAATAGAATATGAAGTTCCTGTACTGATGCCTCCATGGTATGGTACTCAGGTGAGTATTAACTTTGCACGACACCCCTCTGAATGGGGGTTCGAACTGCACAGAGCTCGATCATGACCACCTCAAACAGCTTTTCAGTGGCTCTCCAGTGTCAGATGCTTATGCCTGGAGGCTTGACCGAGTAGGATATCACTCTGGACACCACCACCCCGCCCTTCCACATCTTCTGCAGGGCCGTGGGGTCTGACTGCCCTTTTGCATCTTCCCCAGGTGGACTTTGCAGTGGCTCCCGAGGCAGCTTTTCCCACAGAGTGCAGTCTTGCAGGCCTTGATCCACTAGCAGGTGTTGCAACCCTTCGTCATGATGCTTGCAATGTTATTATACCTTGGGTATATCAAAGGCACCCATTTCTCTAACATGCTGTTCGACCAGGGTAGGTCATCAGCTGTCTGTGCTGGGGGCCCACCCAGGGGGGTGGGCCGGGCCTCAACCATCCAGTTTTGTTTGGTGCGGCTGGGGGCTGTGGATGAGGGGGGCCAGTTGGTGTGGGGCCCTGTCAGGGGGGTGGGCGGGGGCCTGCCTGCAAACGTTGGTGGCCATGTGTGTCCAATGTAGATGCACATTTTCCCCAATTACCTGTCTACGCGAAGGCGTCTTCGCATATGGTTCACTTTTTCCCCAAATTATGTGTCTACGCGAAGGCTTATGTGCCTGATATATCGGGGTGGTCCAGAACCCCCTGGAGGTATACTACTTGTCCCCAAATGACACCTGCTTTAATAAGCACATCCCAGAAGGAGGCCAAGGCTCTCAGCTCATGCGCCCTAATATTATGCAGTTTACGAAGCTCTGGAACCTTGTCTGCTGCTAGATATGCAAGCTTAATAGTCCTCTTTACCAAGCTGGATACTGTGTTTGCCATGATCAAAACCGTTTTAGGGTTGATCTTCAAAAACAGTGGTTTCAAACCCCATCTAATGGAGTATGTCCTCTGAATGTAGCATTTTAGAGAATGAACTGGGCAGAGTGCTCTGTCTGGATCATCGAGCTCAAACGTAGCAGACAGCGCACGAACGGAGAAGCCCTGAAAAGCCGTGAGAGGTTTAGCTGGAGCATGAGTCTTGGCCAAAAAAGAGGGGTTAGGTTTTAAGGTAATCACCTTCTTATCTTCCGACAAAAATAGTTTGGAGAAATCCAATGTATGCATCTCATCTTTCCTCACTCCAGATGCCAGCATGAGCAAAAACAATGTCTTGTACCCAGTATGTAATAAGGTCAAGACTAATTTTGCTCATATTCTTGGGTTAAAATGGACTGGACCGCAATCCCAACAGGAAAATGGACAAGTCCCACTGCGGGGAGATATTCTGGCACACTGGTCTCTCCACATAAAAACTCTTGATGAAACATGACAAGACCTGGCTCGAACCTACTCTTCGGCCAGTGGCATCCAGGGCAGATGCCAAGGTGCCTCAGTAGCCCGCTATAGTGCGAACCTCCAAACCCACCTCGAAGAGGCTCATCAAGAATGTGAACACATGCTGTACAGAGGCATGCCAGGCGTCAAGTGGTGGGGGTTGCTCCTCCCACCACTTACAGAATCTTGCCCATTTGGTGTCATACACCTTCAAAGAAGTGGAGCAAAGTCGCCCTCGGGTGACTCATGCAGCCACTTTTTCTGAGCATCTGGCAGTACTAAAGCTCTCTGATGATCTGAAACAGAGCCTTTCATGGTGGAAGTTGGAGGACATGTGCAGCTTGATGAAGGGCCAATTTCTACTCCCCTTCGAGGAGGAGATTGTGATTTTTACGAAAGCGTCTCTGCATGGCTGGGGAGCCCATTTGGGTTCGAGCAATGCCTCCCGAGATCTGGCCCAGAGCATTCGCCAGTTATGGTCTCAACTGGCTGGAACTGGAGGCTGTGCATCTCACTCTTGTTCACTTCCGGCAATGGGTATGTGGTCGCCAAGTTCTGACCAAATCAGACAACAAGACTGCGATTGCATATGTAAACCAACAGGGTGGTACACATTCCCACCGTCTTCAGTCACTGACCGAGATGATCCTTCTGTGGTGTCAAAAGTGTGGTGTGGTCTTACGCTGTGCACACTTGAAGGGAGCACTCAATGTCCGTGGGGACATGTTTTCTCACAGACATCAGGTCTGTTGTCGCTTCACCCCCGGGTCGTGAAAGTCAACTGGTTGAGGTGGGGTACCCCCCAGATTGACCTTTTTGTGACCCGAGACAACTTCAAGTTGCAGACTTTTGTCTCTCCTATACAGGACAACCTATCATGGGCAATGGGTGCTGTGGCAATTTCTTGGGCAAATCTCTGGGCTTACACCTACCCGCCACTCCCCATCTGTCCAAAGTACTCAAGAAAGTACGGAAAGATGGGGTGAAGTTGATTCTCGTGGCTCCTAGGTGGCTGAAGAGACCTTGGTCAGCAGAGCTAATGGAACTGTCACTGAACTGGCTCTGGCGCTTCCATCTTGGCTGATGCTCCTCTGGCAGCCAGGCTCGGCGATATTCCACAATCCAGCGATGCTACATCTACACGCTTAGAGGGTATCGCCGAGAGCTTTAGTACTGCCAGATGCTCAGAGAAAGTGGCTGCATGAGTCACCCGAGGGCGACTTTGCTCCACTTCTTTTGAAGGTGTATGACACCAAATGGGCAAGATTCTGTAAGTGGTGGGAGGAGCAACCCCCACCACTTGACGTCTGGCATGCCTCTGTACAGCATGTGTTCACATTCTTGATGAGCCTCTTCGAGGTGGGTTTGGAGGTTCGCACTATAGCAGGCTACTGAGGCACCTTGGCATCTGCCCTGGATGCCACTGGCCAGAGAGTAGGTTCGAGCCAGGTCTTGTCATGTTTCATCAAGAGTTTTTATGTGGATAGACCAGTGTGCCAGAATATCTCCCCGCAGTGGGACTTGTCCATTTTCCTGTTGGGATTGCGGTCCAGTCCATTTTAACCCAAGAATATGAGCAAAATTGGTCTTGACCTTATTACGTACTGGGTACAAGACATTGTTTTTGCTCATGCTGGCGTCTGGAGTGAGGAAAGATGAGATGCATACATTGGATTTCTCCAAACTATTTTTGTCGGAAGATAAGAAGGTGATTACCTTAAAACCTAACCCCTTCTTTTTGGCCAAGACTCATGCTCCAGCTAAACCTCTCACGGCTTTTCAGGGCTTCTCGGTTCGTGCGCTGTCTGCTACGTTTGAGCTCGATGATCCAGACAGAGCACTCTGCCCAGTTCATTCTCTAAAATGCTACATTCAGAGGACATACTCCATTAGATGGGGTTTGAAACCACTGTTTTTGAAGATCAACCCTAAAACGGTTTCGATCATGGCAAACACAGTATCCAGCTTGGTAAAGAAGACCATTAAGCTTGCATATCTAGCAGCAGACAAGGTTCTGGAGCTTCGGAAACTGCATAATATTAGGGCGCATGAGCTGAGAGCCTTGGCCTCCTCCTGGGATGTGCTTATTAAAGCAGGTGTCATTTGGGGACAAGTAGTATACCTCTGGGGGGTTCTGGACCACCCGGATATATCAGGCACATAAGCCTTCGCGTAGACACATAATTTGGGGAAAAGTGAACCATATGCGAAGACGCCTTCGCGTAGACAGGTAATTGGGGAAAATGTGCATCTACATTGGGCACACATGGCCACCAACGTTTGCAGGCAGGCCCCGGCCCACCCCCCTGACAGGGCCCCACACCAACTGGCCCCCCTCATCCACAGCCCCCAGCCGCACCAAACAAAACTGGATGGTTGAGGCCCGGCCCACCCCCCTGGGTGGGCCCCCAGCACAGACAGCTGATGACCTACCCTGGTCGAACAGCATGTTAGAGAAATGGGTGCCTTTGATATACCCAAGGTATAATAACATTGCAAGCATCATGACGAAGGGTTGCAACACCTGTTCGTGGATCAAGGCCTGCAAGACTGCACTCTGTTGGAAAAGCTGCCTTGGGAGCCACTGCAAAGTCCACCTGGGGAAGATGCAAAAGGGCAGTCAGACCCCATGGCCCTGCAGAAGATGTGGAAGGGAGGGTGTGGTGTCCAGAGTGATATCCTACTCTGTCGAGCCTGCAGGCATAAGCATCTGACACTGGAGAGCCACTGAAAAGCTGTTTGAGGTGGTCATGATCGAGCTCTGTACAGTTCTAACCCCCATTCAGAGGGGTGTCATGCAAAGTTAATACTCATCTGAGTACCATACCATGGAGGCAATCAGTACAGGAACTTCATATTCTATTACGACAGGGAATGATCTTTGCAGATGGCCATAGAGTGACCAGCCCACTCCAGGTCTGTGCCAGAAGCTCATTCCAGCCCTGCGCCAGTGGCCTGGGCAGTCTACTACGGCCCTTGCATCTGCAGGATGAGCGGCCCACACCAGCCCCATGCCAACAACTGCGTGAGCAGCCCACACTGGCCTCATGCCGACAACAGCGTGAGTGGCACACACTGGCCCCATGACGACGACAGTGCAAGCTGCCACCCAGCCCCGCACCTATAGCAGTGCAAGTGGCTGACAGATGAAGAGTTTGACGGGGTCATGGATGAGATCCACAGGGATGAGCTGGTGTTCTGCCAGACCCCCTGGACCATCTGAAAATTCTTGTGGGGCCGGGAGATGGAATGCCTGCAGGGCACCCTCTCGTCACAGACCCCAGAGTGTTTCTTGAAGGCATTCGCCTCAAGATCCGGGACAAGCTTGAGGAGGAAATGTGAGCCCTGTGAGGCGTCAAGTTCCAGCTCATCCTAAAGCTGTCTCTTTGTAAAGATGGACCCGATGGGGCTGAAACCAAACCACAAGCTTTGCATCAAGCTGCTGCTGGTAGAAAAGGGGGACAAGTCTTGCTAAACATGGGTAAAGGACCTTAATCACTTGCTATATATGGAGAGTAAGCACAAAGGATGTAATCTCTTCTGGAAGTGCTGCCTACATGGCTTCCCCTCCTCAGGACCAGCTGGAGACCTACAAGCCAGAGTGCAGGGGAATAGCTCAGACAGCGGTCTGGGTAGAGATGCCTGAGGAGGGCTCCTCTACACAGATACAGATTCCCTCTTCCTCGAGATCCAGACTGAGGACATATATGAGGACATGAGGGCTTGTGCAGATCTCTATGACACGTCCAACTACCCTAGATACCACCCGCTCCACAGCACAGTAAACAAAAAGGTGCTCAGGAAGATGGATGAATGTGCCGGCCAAGGGCATGAAAAAAGAAAGTGGTGAGGAATTATATCCACCACGAACATTACAAGGCTGCCCTCTTTGAAAAGCAGACCTTTTGCCATGGTATGGACGTTCTGCTCTCCAAGGGCCTCCACATCTATGGGCAGCACCTGAACAAGGTGTCGCTGCAGCATGAACAACACATTCATCTAAGGGCATCTTGTCGACCAGTGGACTATTATGCTTTACGATCACCCTCCCAGCAGGTGCCTATGCACTGGGGGCCATCAATGACAAAATACAATGCCAGGTCACTATGGCTGGACACTGGGACTCCGCCAATAAGACCCAATACATATGGATAGATGCAAACCTGGCCTTGCAGAAGGCAGTTATGTCTCGACCAGCACCGGGATGGCCTCGCGGGGCGACACACTTGCCAGCTTCTTTCCAAACATGCGTCCAGGCAACAAGGTGTCATACAAGCCGTGCCCTCTTATATGGCTGGCGGTGAGCATGCTCCAGATTCAGTGGGTCGACATGCGGCTGACAGATCAAGATGGTGCTCTGATGGATCTCCATGGAGAGCTGCTCACTGTGACTATGGCGATCCCGGACCATCTGGCATAGGTGGGCACCCAATTGAAGCCTGCCCATTTTTGGCTCTCTTTCTCTCTCTCTCTCTCTCTCTCTCTATATATATATATATATATATATATGTATATGTGTATATATATATATGTATATAAGCAATAAGCTGCACGGTATGCATCTGTCAAGGAACGGAATAAAGATAGTTGGCGCTGGCCATGGCTCTGGGATCAGGGATGTCATCTGGGGTGTTGTCCAGGGTATCCCTGCCCTCATTCGAGGAATCACTGGCAAGGCTGGCCAGGTGGCAGCAGCTGTCGCAAAGGACACTCGGGATCAGGCCATGCAGAAGCCTCCCTGGCTCTTGGAACAAGGCATACAGGCCACCCTTGGGACGGTTCAAAATAAGGCTAAGGCCCTGACAGAGAGGACCTTGGCATGTGTGTCTGAGTGCCCCACCACAGGCCTCCCCTCAGAGCAGAGGAAGGTAGCGACCGCGGCGCTGTACACTTGTGCTCGGGAGCTCTTAAACGCCCGCCCCAGTCTTGGAAACCTTGTGTGGTGCAATGGATACCTTGTGGTCTCGTATTAGAGGTCTTGAATGGGGGTGGGGTGGTGGTACATACCATGCCACAAGACTACAACGATGGCAAACTTCACCAATGCACCCCCAACATTATTGACTTGGGCGAAATGCCCCTATGGGCTATGAATGTAGAGCATGTAGAGTTCTATGCATACTCGGCAGTGCAACCAGACTCCCACCAGAACATCAAATTTCTGGTTCCTGACCAGGACCAATGGACTTTGCCTTGTGAAAGCTGGCTAGAGATCGCCGGACAGCTGGCCAACAGGACGGCAGCGAATACGCCTCGATCGATGAGGTCACCCTTGAAAATACTCTGATCAGGCTATTTGGCTCTCTTCGCCTCGTTGTCAACAGCCAGGTGGTGGAAGCCCTCAACCAGGACCGGATGTCCCTGCCCAGATTTTAGGCCTGACAGGGTACAGTGATTAATTCGACAAGACTGCGGGGTGAGGCCGGTTTTGGTTCAAGGATACCTCCAGGAAGGCCGACTTGCAGAGCTACCAGCTGGTGACTGAGGGGGGCGGGGGGGGGGGGGGGGGGGGGGACAACATGACCGGCATTGTAGACAACCCCAACTACAACCTAGGATATAGTCTCCACCGGTGAATCACTGCTAGTGGCAGCTACTTCTCTGCAAAGATCGCCTTGAGTGCCCTGTTTGGTTTCTGTCGTGGTGTGAGAAAGGTGATGTATGGTGCAAGTTGCAGCTGTTTGTGCTGTGGCGGGCTACCAATGACCAGATCATCCACAAAGAGACAGCGTAGATGTGGGCAAGGTGGCTCTCTCCAAGCCAAGTTTTTATGGTGGGTGCTGACTGTTATCCTGAGCACTGAGGCTGTGGCCGCTGACCAAGAGTGGCTGCCGGCCTGCAGCAGCCTGACCACTCACTGGCAGGCTGTTCAGATTGACAGCCTTGTGCAACAGACTACCAGCAGCCCAAACCAGAAGATTTCTGCCGTGAGGGGCACTGAGCGACCCACCCACATCTTCATGGCGTTTCAGAAGAGCAACCCCTGAGGCTGTCAGAAGGAATGCGGGCTCGTCTTGAATGCGCTAGACCTCTGGGACATCAGTCTGTCCCATGGCACTACCAGGTATCCCCAGGGCTCTCTTTTGACTTGAAGCTTGCAGATTGACAATTCTCTTGGGTCCACTGCTGGCTGCTCGACCATATATGGGCCAGATCAAGACATGGATTCAGGTCTGCAAATTTCAAGCCCAGAGTTTGCATTGCTCTACCCCATCTACCACTTCGATCTCTAGCATGAGCAAGAAGACCTGAATTACTCCGTCAAGGAGCTCACCATGCGTGACCCTTGGGGTGACTGTCCCTGACAGATACACCATCTACTCCTTCATCATGGTCGACCGGCTGATGCAGCTCCAGTCCGATGGCCAAAAGATGAACTTTCTCTACTTTAGCAGTGGCAATTGACCTCCCCCCTGCCTCATACAGACAGATAAGATGCCATACATCACACCCAAAGTTCACCTCACTGATGGCCAGGTCACGAGCCTTCTCGCATCTGTCAATGCCAACCGGGCGGTTGGGCTGAGGTGGTAGGCCAGGCAGGTCCGCTCAATCTCCGGTGTTCCGCTTACAGTCATTCAGACACAAAACAGCCACCTGGCCGGCAAAAGCACGGCGGCATCCTGCCCTTCATGATCGCCCTGATACAACCACTGGTGCAGCCCTAGCCGAGGCAGGAAAGGCGGCTGCACTAGGCGCTGATGGTTCTGCTGCCATCAAGGGCATTGCCAACAAGGTCCCAGGCAGTTAAATTGTCTCTACCTTGGTCCTCCACGTGGCCAGGGCTCGGTGACGAAGCCCAAAAAAGGGTAGGGTCATTAGGCAACCTCTATGTCAAGTTCTGGGACTGCTGACTTAAAATCCCGGTTTGGTGCGGGGTCTTCATGCATGACGCCCTTTGGGCCGACCCCTGAGAGGAAGAGCACGCCATCCTCAACCTCAAGTCTTCTGACGGTCCCGGCATGCACTGGACGGCCTGGGCGGTGCTTTATGCCCCACAGTCCTACATCGCCTACTTCAATTCCTACGGTCTCCCCCCACTGCAAGAACTCGTCGCTTGCAGGCACCGCTGATGGCAGGCCTGACACAAGCCCCTCATCTTCAACACCATAAAAATCCAGCATCATCAGGACACACCAGTCTGCAGCCATCTCTGCCTCGAGTTTCTGCTGCAGGTTGGCTGAGAGCCATTCAAAGAACTAATGCTCATGCCCTCTTCCTTGAGCACGACTAACACGATGCCTAGTTAGAGGCCTGCCCTGCTTTTTCAGAATAAGTATGTTTGTGAATGTGTTCATCAATGGCCCGCTGCATCGGGGGCCTTTGACCTCAGTGAGTATACAAAGAAGATTGAAGTGGCTGCTGCTGTTGGCCCAAAGATTGACAAGGCGGGGGAAGAAATGTCAGGTGAGGTGAACATGTGTGGCGAGGGCGACCTTGATGCAGCAGGCCGCAAGATAAAAGGCCCGCTTGCTTACCCATATGCTTTGATATCGCACAGGGACACTCCCAGGGACTCCTAGTTCTGAATCTGTTCTGATTTTTTGTGTGTTTTTGCTATTTTGGACTCCTCCAGAACTGTCCCTCAGATTAAGCTGGAACTTGGTGGATATGTATCTTGTGGAAGAATCAAACAAAGTTGTACACTGGGTGGTACTGCTGTGGATTCCTGATTTTTAAAGATTTTTCAATTCGGGTACTTATTGGTCAATGCAGCATGCCTATTGATTACTATGTAAGTCAATAGGCATTCTGATGCTAATTCACATTTTGGACTTTCCAAAGCCGTCATCCAGATTGAATTCAAACTTACCAGGAATATACCTTGGTTGGGTTTCTACCAGGTTTGTTTAAATGGTCACGCTCCAGTGATTTTTTGGATTTTTAATGAATTTTTTTGTTCTTTTTTTGGACAAATCTTACAAAATCTTCTCCACAACCACTCACCCAATTGCTTTGATATTACATAAGAAGACCCCTAGGGACTCTTAGTTCTTAATTTGTTCACCAGGTGGTGCTGCAATTTAAAAACAAAATTAGGAATTTTTGTGTGTTTTCGTTTCTTGTGACTTCTTCTCCAGAACTGTCCCAGATTAAGTTGAAACTTCGTGAATATTTTTCTTGTGAAATGGGCAAGCAAAGATGTTCACTAGGTAGCACTGCTGTGGATTCTTGATTTTTAATGTTTTTTTTTTCTTTTCTTTGTTTCCAATTTGGGTACTTATAGGTAAATGCACCTTTTCTGTTGCTTACTATGCAAGTCAATAAGCATTCTAATGAATTCTAATGGTGATTCATATTTTGGACTTCTCTGAAGAAACTGTCAGTCTGATTGACTTCAAACTTGATGGCAATGTATTTTGGGTAGGTATCTACCAACTCTGTACAAATGGCCACGCTCCAGTGATTTTTTTATTTTTTATGATTTTTTTTCAAAAATCTTTAAAAAAGTTCTAATGGGAAAGTTTAACATTGAAATTTTTTATAATGGTTATAACTTAAATCATTTAGGCCAGATTTGTGCCAAACTTGATAGGGATGTACCTTTTGTAAGTGTCTACCTATTTTGTGCAAATAGTCATGCTCCAGTGATGTTTGGACCTTGACGACTGATATAAATTTACTGTTCACTTGATAACTTGAGATCTGTATTTAGCTATGACTCTGATGTTGCACATGTTAATGTTTCTCTATGATTGTCATGCTTAGACAGTGCATGAGTGACCTTGGCCTTGTTTCTGGAATCAGAGTGCAACATACATGAATTTTACTCTTCACTATAACTTGAGAACTACTTGAACTGTGACCTTGATGTTGCACATGTTAATGTTCTAATATAAAGGTCAGACTTACTCAGTACATGTGTGATGCTGGGGATTCCTGATTTTTAACGATTTTTTTTTCAATTCGGGAACTTGTTGGTAAATGCTCCTTTCCTATTGATTACTATGTACATGCAAGTCAACAGGCATTCTAATGCTAAGTCACGGTTTTGACTTCTTCGAAACCAGCAGTCACATTGACTACAAAGTTGGTGGCAATGTACCTTGGGTGGGTTAGAAGATTTATTCAAATGGTCACGATCTGGTGATTTTCAGATTTTTTATTTTTTGTTCTTTTTTGGGCAAACTTTAAGGGTATATGTACATGCCAGCTGAGCACAAGACCGTAAAATTCCTCGCGGGGGGGGTGGATTTTTTTTTGGGGGGGGGGGGGGCATGTACGGGGGACAATGCAACAGGAATATTTTTGACAGATCACATAGTATTCTCTTTTTTTTGTTTTTGTTAAGGGTAAACCCATTCTTTTTCAGGATTCTTGAAGCAAGGTTAAACTGTCCATGTTTTTAGTGGAGAATCTAGTAAAAATGAATAGCTTGTCCACAGGATAAGTGCTTCAGGCAGGTTATTAGTGCAGATTGGAATTATGTCTCCATTGGGCAAAAAGCCTGGATTACTTCAGTAAGTTGGAAGTGTAGCGTCTCAAAATTTGTAAATGAGGCGCATATGCTCTGACCATGATCATTATGCGTGCTTGTGAAACAGAGGGTGACAAAACTGCACATTTTGGGTGCATTATTTAGCATCAGGAAGACAATGATCAGTATGTTGCATTACAGATATCCAGTATACATTAAATGTAATATTATTGGCAGTACGCCCCGTCAAAAACCAGCATTCTGAACAACATCTTGGCTGTTTTGCAGGGTACTAACTGATAGAGAGTTAGCAGATAACAATCAGCAACTGATCTTACAGTGCAAGTCGAAGAAAGTTTTGAAGCCGTGGATCCAGGACTGAGGAACACTGATACACTCAAATCCATGATACGAGTTTATATGTATGTTGATCACTGGACTGAATTAGTTTTCTTTTTAAAATTAACAGAGCTACCCCTATAAATCCATGATACAAAAATTTTGACAATAGTTAAAAAACAAAACTAAACAAAACTAATTTTGCAAATGATCTCCTGAAATAAAATATGTTTATGTAGGAAATGTTATTCTCTGCCTCAGAATCTTGTACTTTGTGATTTTAGCTCAGCTGACTTGTCAGTCAGCTGAGGCTATGTGATGTAGGCATCTGTCCTCCATCTGTCTGCTTTCCCAAGAGTATACTTGTGGAATGATTGGGGAGTAAGTGATCGACTTGTGGGGGTAAATTGCTACTTGTTGGCTGATCGCAGGCAGTAAGTGGTGTTTAAAATGTTTCGTGGTCATTTTCACCTCAGTTGGGAAGTTTAAAAAAAAATCACCCCACACCCAAAATGGATAACCGACAGAAACACTCCAAGGGACTCCTAGTTCTTAATTTATTCACCAGGTGGCATTGAATTTTTTTCCAAATTTTATGTCTTTTGTGTGTTTTCCTGTTTTCAGCTTCTTCAGATCCATCACTCAGATTAAACTGAAAGCTTGGTGGGTATGTTCCTTGTGAAAGTGTCAAACAAAGTTATTCACGAGGTAGCACTGCTATAGATTCCTGATTTTCAACAATGTATTCAATGCGGGTACGTATCGGTAAATGCACCTGTCCTATTCATTACTATGTAAGTCCATTGGCATTCTAATGCTTATTTGCATTTTTGACTTCATCGCTGAAACCGTCAACCATATTAACTTCAATGTTGGTCGCAATCTACCTTGGGTGGGTCTCTCCTAAGTTTGTTCAAATAGTCATGCTCCAGTAATTTTTGGACTTTTGTATGATTTTTTTTTGGGGGGGGGCGAATTTTAAAAAATCTCACCCAATTGCTTTGATATGACACAGGAACACTCCCAGGGACTCGTAGTTCTTAAATTGTTCTTCATGCGTGATTTTAAACGATTTTTCAGTTCGAGTGCTTGCTGGTTGATGTATCCATTTTACATGTATTTCTGTAAATGAATGGGGATATTTGCAATGGAAATTCACATTTTTAACCTTTTATCCAAAACCATCTAGCACATTCATTTGAAACTTGGTAGGGATGTACCTTGGGTGAGTCTCCACCAGGTTGGATCAAATAGTCATGATCCAATTGGATTTTTAATGAGTTTTGTGGTTGATTTTTTGGCAAAATGTTTAAAAAATCTTGTTGGAAACTGCCCAGCCAATTGCTTCAAATTGCATAGGAACACTTGTTGGGACCCCTGGGTCTCAATTTGTTCAACAGGAGGTGCTTTGATTTTACTGTATGTATTTATGAACAGCAAGGGGATATGTACATGTTAGCAACAGTGATGATGGTCTGAAACAGAGGTGACCTTGATATCATAGTTCACAGGACCACTTTAGTGTGTGCATGTCGGGTCAGCTGAGCACAGGGCTGTCACAGTCCTCATGTTTCTGTTGAAGAAGACATTTTTAGACTCAACCCTTGGTTATTTGATATTGTGATCTTGATTCTTTGCCTTTATGCTTTAAGGATCATTTAAGTCACTGTGAGGGTAATAATCATCCCAGTGGCATTGGGTCATGAATACTGAATGAGGATGTTGGTAAGGTACGTTCACTCATGATTTTGGTTAACAGGGTCAGGACCTTATGAACAGAAATAAAACTGCTGAAAAGGAAAAGGTGTCCATGGATGGAATTTGGGCAGTCTGCACAGATAATTTTGTCAGGTTTGTACAAGATTCGATTATTGTAAGCTAACTATTTTCACAAGGACAATTGGTTGTACTGACAGCTGGTGTACATGTAAAGTCACCTCTGCCTGGCTGCCAACTTCTGGCATTGACCATGCATGCACACCTCCCTAGCCAGCCATAGTTAATATGACACCCAGTGGGTTGATCAAAAGGCCCATTATCTTTATCAGATAGAACCAGATGGAGCTGTGTCAGGTTGCATATTAACATGCAAACCCTGTTTGTACAGTAGGGTGGGTGGCTGCATGCAAATTACCCCTCTTTTACTTAACAGAGAGTAGGACGGCATGCTGCATATTACTTAGAGAGCTGAGAATGTTACATGCAGAGGATAAACCTGTTTACCAATTTGCAAGTCATTTAACAGTTCAACAAGGAACTAAAACAAGGTTCCAGGCTCCAGAAACAGCTGTATTAAGACTGATCACCCCAACTTAGGGTGACATGTCAACGCAAGTGATAGATCCCTCGGAACTCAATTTTCCATTTGTTTAACATCCCCCTCCCCTTTAATCTTAACCCCGGTTGGTGGATTTGTACAACTTGTGAATTTGTGATATGGTAACAACTTGCGATATTACAACTCAACAGAGGACATCTTGTTGAACAGCACACTGTATTCAGGTACGTCTACCTGATAAGTACCAGACCTTGTAAGGGATCAATGAGTGATCAATGAGCACGATCATCTTGACACATATATTACAACCCCCTTAAGTGGGGAAATAATAAAGCTTACAAAGATTTAAAATCTGTAGTGAACCCATTATATCAGATGTCATATAGACTTTGTGGACTTCTGGGTAACATTGACCCATGATACAAGTAGGTTACCTCCAGTCTAGTAATCATCTCCATCATTGTACGCAAGCTCATTTTATTAACAAAAAACAATTTACTGAAAAATAGACTTAATGACAATTGGCTGCAGTTTTTCCGAATGTCTTTATAAATTATAACTTGTTTCAAATAAACTTAATATTTATATGCAAGTAATCTCTTTTCTACTTAATAGCACCATGTTTTTCTATATTTTCATTGAAATATTAATTAAATGCTTTATAATTATCAAACCAAACACTGAGAACAGGATAGACTGCCCTGAGCTTTTTCTAAAGACAACTGGAGATTATTCTGCTTTCATGTATGTTGCCTAAAGGTTTTTGATATGAATGTTCATAATGCCAACCCTACTGGTATATATGTAAACTAAAGTTTTAAGTGTTTATGACCCACTTTAATCCTCACCAGTCCTGGTTTCACACGTAGTCCTTGAAGCCATAGCCATATAGGCATGCCTTCCCCTGTTACTCGCCAATGTAGCAAAATGCTATGAAAATACTACTTTGGCTATATTTTTTTATAATTGGGTAATGGTTAACAAATGGGAGTGTCCCAAACATTGTATTATGCACACAAATTTGGCTACAAAATTAAAATTTCCAGGGGAAGCCCTGCCTATAGGGATTTTTTAAAATATTTTTCTTGGCATTTGTAAGTATATGTTTCACAATCAGAACTGATATTTCTGCTTGTCTACTGCTTTTTTGTCCCCCGCCACTGAAGGTGGCATAGGGGGACATAGAATTAGTAGGGATAGGGGCCATTTCCGTCCGTCCATCCATCGGTCCGGGAGCGTATCTCTAGAAGCCTAAGAGAAAAAAAAATGAACTTTATACCAGAGATCCATCATACCACGTTCATGTGCACTGTGTATTGTTTTTGACCTTGAAAACAGGGCCGAAGAACATAACCAATTCCGTGTGTCTGGCAGCATATCTCTAGAACCCTTAGAGATAGAATAATTAAAATTGTACCAGAGACTCATCATACCAAGGGCATGTGTGCTTTTGATCTTGACCTATTTTCGAAGGTCACAAAAATCTTATCGAAAACTGCCAAGCCAATTGCTTCATAATTGCATAGGGACACTTCTGGGCACGCCGAGACCTTAATTTGAGAAAGCACTGTGATGTCCATGTTTTATTAATTTTTTGTGTTGAAGCTATTTACGACTTCTCCAAAATTGTCACTGAGATCGTGCTGAAACTTGGTGGATATGTAGCATGTGGAACGGGTAAACAAAGTTATTCACTAGGTGGCGATATCTTGGGCTTCCTGATTTTTAACGAATTGTTCAGTTCAAATAAATGTTTTGGGCAATGCATGAATTCATATTGATAACTATTGTAACTACCAGTAGCTTGTCACAGAGGTAACTTTCTTTCTGTGTTGATCATGTGCAGATTTCGTGCATGAAGCAGCATGATGTGTAGCTGATGCATAGCAAATCAACGATACAAGTTTTAACCAGTGAATGGGCATATACCTATACTATTACCATGGGGTTCATAGTGAATGGAAGCTGCAATGCAAATGTCCTGACATAGTAATTAAGATTTCTTTCAGGTTATGGAACTGCAAGGAGTTAATGATAAAAATGCAGTTACTGCTGTTTGTGTAAACACTGATAACTGTCCATCCACCCTAAGGTTCCCTGTCAGTGGCTGTGACTTATCACCAGCACAATGTGTTGTTTTAACAAGCTCCTATTTCAGCAGTGGTGATCACTGTCACTAGTAACTTGTTTCTGCGTTAGTAGGTGCATTTCCAAGTTTCAGGGCGGTTCTCGGTGTTACACAGCGTTTGACAGTGTGAGACAGCATTAGCTAGAGATACAAAAGCTGGGAAACGCTGACTAATGCTGGGAAACACCAATATTTAATTAACCCTTTTGGAGCTCAGCATTAGTTGGCGTTTTCCCAGCATTACTCGGCGTTTGCTAGCGTTTGACACCCTTTCAACACAGGCAACCGCTGTGAAACGCTGACTAATGCCGGCTACCGCTTGGAAACGCCAACTAACGCTGAAGTCTGCCAAAATAATGTGGATATGTTAAATTTTTTACAAAGTTATGGGATATCAAACTTTGCATCTGTAAGTTAGTGCTGCCACTGTATAGGTATATGAGGCAATATAGTGCATATGTTGCACTATTGTATTTACATTTTGGACTTCTTCTCAATGCTGTAAAAACCTATTCCAGTCAGCATAGCACAGGATAATCATGATCCTTGTTTTGGTTTTTTTTTGGGGGGGGGGGAATCTAAAAAATTCTTCTCTGAAATCACCTACCCAATTGCTTTGATATCACACAGAAACACTCCTAGGACTCCGAGTTTTGAATTTGTTCACCAGGTGGTGCTGCAATTTTTCTCTCTTTTTTTTTTAATGATTTTTTGTGTGTTATTGCTATTTTCAACTTCTACAGCCCTGTCACTTAGACTAAGCTAAAGCTCGGTGGATATGTTCCTTGTGGAAGGGTCAGACAAAGATGTTCCCTAGGAGGCACTGCTTTTGATTCCTGATTTTTAACGAATTTTTTAATTCGGGTACTTCTCCCAAAACCGTTTGTCAGATTGACTTCAAACTTGATGGCAATGTACCTTGGGTCGGTCTCTAGCAGATTTGTTCAAGTGATCAGGCACCATTGTTTTTTTTTTTTTTTTTCGTTTTTTTCATGATTTTTTTGTTTGTTTGTTTTTGCTTTTTTTCAGTGCAAATCTTAAAAAATCTTCACCTAAACCACGCACCTGATTGCTTTGATATCACACAGGAACATTCCTAGGGGCTCTCAGTTCTTTTTTTGTTCACCAGATGGTGCTGCAAGTTTTTCTATTTTTTTATGGTTTTTTTTTTTGTGTGTGTGTGGTATTTCAATTTCTGACTTTTTCTCAGAACCATCACTCAGATTAAGCTGAAACGTGGTGGATATGTTCCTTTTAGAAATTACAAAGTTTTTCACTAGGTGGCAATGCTGTGGATTCCTGATTTTTATTTTTTATTTTTTTTTCATCTGGGTACTTAACGGTAAATGCACCTTTCCTATTGTTCACAATGTAAGTCAATGGGCATTATAAAGCTATTTCACATTTTGGACTTCTTTCCCAAAACCATCATCCAGATTGACTTCAAACTTGATGGCAATGTACCTTGGGTCGGTCTCTATCAGATTTGTTCAAATGGACACGCTCCCTTAATTTTTTGAATTTTTTATGAATTTCTTTGGGTTTTATTGTTGCAAATCTTAAGCGTATATGTACATGTCAGCTGAGCACAGAACTGTCACAGGCCTCTTGTTTGTTCAGTTTGCAGGAAACTCTTCCAAAAGCTTCTCCAAAACTGCTCAACCAAGTGTTTTTAAATTCCGTGGGACACTTCAGGGGACCCACAGACCTTTATGTTTTCCACGTGGCTCTGCAATTTTTCTATTTTTTTATGAACTTGTGGGAGGGGGTGTAAAATCTTTTTTAATTTTCAGCAAAAGCACCTGTCCAATTGCTTTGAAGTCACATAGGGACACTTCTAGTGTCTTGAATACCTTAAGTTTGTTTAACAGTTCATGCTGCAACTCTTTTTTTATTTTTAAAAAATTGTTGTGCTTTTGCTTTTTTGACTTCTTCCGAATTGATAATTCTCTTCAAACTTGGCTAGAATATACCTAGGCTCGATCTGCAGTTAATTTATTTTCTACATAGTGCTGCTCTCATTTTCTGATTTTGCGACAAATTATCAAAATAAAGGGTATTGTTAATTTGGAGCTTGTGACCTTGAAAAGTCAAACTGACACACTGGCTAATACCTTGGTAAAAGTGGATTGTGTCACTTGTCATATAAAAAATGATGACTCCTTGAACTCTTTAAGTGAAAACTGATATGGCCATTGCAAATAGTCATGATGGTCTTAAACAAAGACGGTCTTGAAAATATTCTTCAGTTCACAGGCCCTCTCCAATCTGTGAATCCAAGGCCAACTGAGCACAGGACTGTCACAATCATTTTGTTTCTTTCTAGGCATTACTTTTTTACATGCTCCATGGTTTGATTTATATTATGAAGGGGATCAGCCATATGTATTACAATGAGTGAAACCGTGAGGTATGGATCGAATCCTTGTTGGGCTGGACTTCACTCAAAACCTTCATAACCAAATTTTCAACAAAAAACAAAAAAAAAAAAAAAAAAAAAAAAACCGAAGCAACAATGAAGTCCATCTAAATATATAACGTGTAATGATGTGACTGACCTGCACAGTTATAGTTATCTTGTAAGTAAATTTTGGTATCCATTGAAACAGGAATGTGTAATACATAATACGTTCCCATAATACCAGTTTCTTGTCAATATATTTTTGCTGATGTATTCATATTAAGCAAAAAAAAAAAAAAAAAAAAAATACACCAAACAAACAAACACAAAAAACAAAAACAAAAAAAACCAATTAAAATAAATGAATGACTACATGAATAGATATATTAAAATAAGATATAGACTGATGTCTTTGTTGTTTATCAGCCTTTAACCAATACTTGCAATATTTCTTGATAAAATTTGACTGTGCAAATGCAGATAATAATTTATGTACAAATGTAGTCCAAAATATAAGAAATGGACGGATTTGTATGTGTTAAATTTTTTTATTTTCTAACTAAATAAGGCATATTTAAAGTATATGATCATTTGGAAGGTACAAAATATCAAAGAATATGATTCCTTTTTAATTAATTTAAATTATTTTTTTCTAAGATTCAAACTAGGAAATTAAGGAAGGCCAGCTTTTATGTTGGGTTGTTTAAAATCGAACTGCAGTTGAGCTTTATTGTGAATGTCCCAAAAATCGCAGTAAATATTATTGAGTGTATCTATTGGAGTCAAAAATAATATGGAGAGTTGTTTAAAATTTAAAGTGTAAACATTGTTTTTTTTACGGCCGTAAACCCTGCTTTGAGTGTCGTAAGTTCTATAATACAAAATGTCATCACTTGTGACTTTGTCAGTTTTTCATTATCTATGCTGTACTTCTCTAATACACTGTTGTGAGCACTTAGCAATACGTGGGGAATAAAAATTAAGGTGTCTGCTCTTACTTAGGGCACATGTAACAGAGTGGTACAAAAATTGCCACTGTGTCTCTGTTTTTGGATACAAACCCATCGATGTATATATTTTTAGTTTTTTCTATATGTGTAGTTTCTTTGCATGCAACAATAAATATTCTAAGATAAATTTGTAAAATTTGAGGGGCATTTTATTCAAGGGGTCTGATTTGGTTTCAACATATTTTACTCGGAGAATTACAATCGGGAAGGAGGGCGTAGCTCCATATAAATCCCACTTGTGGAAAAAGACAAGTTCACAGGACGGACGTTACAGCGCATCTTCTGCGCCGGTACTTGTCGAGTCAGGCAAGGACGTCCGTGGCTGTTGGCAGTGCGCAGCCGACCAGTCACCGTCGCTATTGTTGCACTATTGTGTTTACATTTTCGACTTCTTAATGCTGTAAAAGCATATTCCAGTCAGCAGAGCACAGGATCATCATGATCCTGGTTTTGTTTTTGTTTTATTTTTTGGAGGGGGGGGGTAAATCTTAAAAAATCTTTTCTGAAAACACACAATTGCTTTGATATCACACAGGAACACTCCCAGGGACTCCTAGTTTTGAATTTGTTCACCAAGTGGCGCTGCAATTTTTCTCTTTTTTTTATGATTTTTTGTGTGTTATTGCTATTTTTAACTTCTACAGACCTGTCACTTAGACTAAGCTAAAACTTGGTGGATATGTTCCTTGTGGAAGGGTCAAACAAAGTTGTTCCCTAGGAGGCACTGCTTTTGATTCCTGATTTTTAAAGAATTTTTCAATTCGGGTACTTCTCCCAAAGCCGTTTGTCAGATTGACTTCAAACTTGATGGCAATGCACCTTGGGTCGGTCTCTAGCAGATTTGCTCAAGTGATCAGGTTGTGTTGTTTTTTTGTTTTTTTTTTTTTTTTTTTTTTGGTATTTTTAGGTGCAAATCTTAAAAAATGTTCTCCTAAACCGCGCACCTGATTGCTTTGATATCACACACGACCATTCCTAGGGGCTCTCAGTTCTTATTTTGTTCACCAGATCGTGCTGCAAGTTTTTCTATGTTTTTTTAAATGATTTTTTGTGTGGTATTTCTATTTCTGACTTCTTCTCAGAACCATCACACAGATTAAGCTGAAACGTGGTGGATATGTTCCTTTTAGAAGTTACAAAGTTTTTCACTAGGTGGCAATGCTGTGGATTCCTGATTTTTATTTATTTATTTTTTTTCATCTGGGTACTTAACGGTAAATGCACCTTTCCTATTGTTTACAATGTAAGTCAATGGGCATTATAATGCTATTTCACATTTTGGACTTCTTCTCCAAAACCATCATCCAGATTGACTTCAAACATGATGGCAATGTACCTTAGGTGGGTCTCTACCAGATTTGTTCAAATGGACACGCTCCATTGATTTTTGGATTTTTTTATGAATTTCTTTGGGGTTTTTTTTTGCAAACCTAAAGGGTATATGTACGTGTCGTCTGAGCACAGGACTGTCACAGTCCTCTGCTTTGTTCAATTTGTAGGAAAACTCTACCAAAAGCTTCTCCAAAACTGCTCAACCAAATGTTTTTAAATTCCGTGGGACACTTCAGGGGACCCATAGACCTTTATTATGTTCTCCAGGTGCTCTGCAATTTTTCTATTTTTTATGAACTTGTGGGAGGGGGTGTAAAATATTTTAAAATCTTAAGCAAAAACACCTGTCCTATTGCGGTGAAGTTACACAGGGACACTTCTAGTGACCTGAAAACCTTAAGTTTGTTCAACAGGTCATGCTGCAACTTTTTACTATTTTTGAAAAATTGTTGTGATTTTGCTTTTTTGACTTCTTCCGAATTGATAATTCTCTTCAAACTTGGCTACAATATACCTAGGCTCAATCTGCAGTTAATTTATTTTCTACATAGTGCTGCTCTCATTTTCTGATTTTGCGACAAATTATCAAAATAAAGGGTATTGTTAATTTGGAGCTTGTGACCTTGAAAAGTCAAACTGACACACTGGCTAATACCTTGGTAAAAGTGGATTGTGTCACTTGTCATATGAAAATGATGACTCCTTGAACTCTTTCAGTGAAGACTGATATGGACATTGCAAACAGTCATGATGGTCTTAAACAAAGACGGTCTTGAAAATATTCTTCAGTTCACAGGCCCTCTCCAATCTGTGAATCCAAGGCCAACTGAGCACAGGACTGTCACAATCATTTGTTTCTTTCTAGGCATTCCTTTTTTTACATGCTCCATGGTTTGATTTATATTATGAAGGGGATCAGCCATATGTATTACAATGAGTGAAACCGTGAGGTATGGATCGAATCCTTGTTGGGCTGGACTTCACTCAAAACCTTCATAACCAAATTTTTCAAGAAAAAAAAAAAAAAAAGCAACAATGAAGTCCATCTTATATAACGTGTAATGATGTGACTGACTTGCACAGTTATAGTTATCTTGTACGTAAATTTTGGTATCCATTGAAACAGGAATGTGTAATACATAATACATTCCCATAATACCAGTTTCTTAACAATAGAATGACTACATAAATAATAGATTAAAATAAGATATATACTGGTGTCTTTGTTGTTTATTATCAGCCTTTAACCAATACTTGCAATATTTCTTGATAAAATTTGACTGTGCAAATGCAGATAATAATTTATGTACAAATGCAGTCCAAAAGGTAAGAAATGGATGGATTTGTATGTGTTATATTTTTATTTTGTAACTAGATAAGGCACATTTAAAGTATATGACCATTCGGAAGGTACAAAATATCAAAGAATGTGATTCCTTTTTGATTAATTTTAATTTTTTGTTTGTTTGTAAGATTCAAACTAGGAAATTAAGGAGGGCCAGCTTTTATGCCGGGTTGCTTAAAATCGAACTGCAATTGAGCTTTATTATGAATGTCCCAAAAATCGTAGTAAATATTATTGAGTATATAGTATAAACATATTTATTTTCTCTGGATTGCCTAATAGTACACAAAGACTAATCTGGAGGCTCTCCAGTAAAGTATATCTATTGGAGTCAAAAATAATATGGAGAGTTGTTTAAAATCTGAAGTGTAAACATAGTTTTTTTCTGATGTTCGTAAACCCTGCTTTGGTTGACGTAAGATCTATAATACAAATGTCATTACTGGTGACCTTGTCAAGTTTTCATTATCTATGCTGTACTTCTCTAATACACTGTTGTGAGCACTTAACAATACGTGGGGAATAAAAATTAAGGTGTCTGCTCTTACTTAGGGCACATGTAACAGAGTGGTACAAAAATTGCCACTGTGTCTCTGTTTTTGGATACAAGCCCATCGATGTATATAATTTTAGGTTTGTCTATATGTGTAGTTTCTTTGCATGTGACAATAAATATTTTAAGATTAATTTGTAAAATTTGAGGGGCATTATATTCAAGGGGTCTGATTTGGTTTCAACATATTTTATTCGGAGAATTACAATTGGGAAGGAGGGCGTAGCTCTATATAAATCCCTCTTGTGGAAAAAGACAAGTTCACAGGACGGACGTTACAGCACATCCTCTGCGCCGGCACACGTAGAGTTAGGCAAGGACGTCGGTGGCTGTTGGCAGCGCGCAGCCGACCAGACACCGTCGCTCATGCAGACAGGTGGGGGACTCGAGCAGAGGCTTAGCAGAGGCAAAACAGCGAAAAGGTGGACGACATTAACACAAGGCACAGATAGCGGGGCTTGCATCAAACATCAACTGGTTATATATATATATTTATATATATATATATATGTATATATATACATACATACATACATATACATATATATACATATATATACATACATATATATATATATATATATATATATATATATATATATATATATATATATATATATACATATACATATACATATACATAGATAAAAAAGTACAGTTGTATCCACTTTCACAAGTTTCGCGGTATTATTGACAATATAGTTGAGGTATCAGTAATATATTGGTTCGACAACGAAACGTTTGCTTTTTTCCATGAATTCTTGCACTGATAAGAATATAGTAATATTTTTTTCAAGGTTGCCGTCACTATCGCCAAACAGAATTGTATTAAGACAGAATGATGCAGAAACAGAATTTATAGACAGTTGCAGAATATCACGTATATAGTAACATATCGGGGACATGTGAGGAAGTAATGCCTGATACTTTCGCCAGCAGCGCCACACGAACAGGCTGGAGACTCCTTTATTCACATTTGGAAAAGGTGTTCGGCTGCGGCTCATACGCAACCTGCAATGTAAAATAGATAGATATCTCTTGCCCACATTCAAAAGTTTCAGATATTTCACGGGACATGTTTTGGGGCTTGAAATACTCTTTTTGAATTGGCCCAAAGTCGGTAAATTTTCGTATATCTAATCGTAAAAGATTCCATAATTTAATCGTAGAGGGAATAAAGGATTTATCAAACAGTGTTAATCGAGTTTGGAAAGGGGGAAAGCGGGACGTCTGCCTATATCGAACTGTCTCCTGGTGTTATAGGGATGATTTTCATCGGGAGCTGGGAGATTTAGAAGCGCAGCGTGTAAATAACTAGGCGTTAATCTGTTAACTATTTTAAACATCATGGCAAGTTTATATAGCTCCTTACCCTTGTACAAAGTCTCACAGCCATTCTTCGTACAATTTTGCACTGAGTGTAGTTCGCATTGCTCCCGTTACAATACGGGCAGCAGTCAATTGTACATGTAAGTCCTCCAAAAGTTTTTCGTCGATTTGTGCGGAGCCACCCAGACTACGCTGCCGTATTCTAGAATGGGCCGTATGAGGGAGAAATGGATGGTCTCTAGCGTTTCTCTATCTAAGCGGTGCTGTAAAGACTTCATTATGTTTATCTGTTTGGAGGCCTTGGTGGCAATTTGTTTTATATGAGCGTTCCATTTTAGATAAGATTTTAGAGTGAGACCTAAGTGCTGATGTTCGGGTACGTTAACTAACTGATGCCCCTGAAAAATGAGTGATGGGTAGTCAGGAGTCTGTCTCTTCAGAGAAATGAGCATAGTGTCCGTTTTAAGGGCATTGAAGGAGACTAACCATTCGTTAGACCATTCGTCCAAGGAGGCAAGAATGGTGCCGGCGTGAACAGGATCGTCAAAAGCAAGGAAAAGGGATGTATCATCTGCAAAAAGCTTGACGTGAGAATTTACAACTTTAACAAGGTCGTTGTTATAAATTCAGAAGAGAAGGGGTCCTAGGACTGACCCTTGGGGCACGACACCAGTAATGGTTCCCCAGCTAGAAGATTGACCATGAATAACAACGCGTTGCTCTCGGTTATGAAGATAATCTTCAAACCAAGACGGTAAGTTTCCGATTACACCACTTTTCTCTAATTTATACAAAAGCTTTGCTAATGTCAAGGAAAACAATTCTTACTTCTTTTTGTTAATCGACAGCCAAACATAATTCGTGGTAAAGAGAAAGTAACTGGTTGGGCGTAGAGTCCGCAGGCATAAACCCTGATTGGTTTGCAGATATTACCAAATTATCTCGGAAAAAGTTGAACACATGTTTGAATATAACTCTTTCCATAATTTTGCCCGTGCGACTCAAAAGAGATAAGGGCCGGGGGTTGTTGCACAGATATTCTTCTCCCTTTTTATGTAGTGGTGTCACATGGGCATCTTTCCAAATTGATGGGAATGTTTTTTATTAAGAGACAGGTTAAATAGCTTTGTTAGAGGTTTGGAAATGGGCGGAGCTGCTACTTTCAAGAGTCTAGTAGTTATTTCCTCCGGACCTGTTGCTTTGGAGGTATCCAGGCTTTTAAGAATATCCAAGACTTCATTTTCGCAAATATTTAAATTATCAAAAGTATTTGTAGGATGCGTAGGAGGTAAAGGGGTTATGAGCAGTAGAAGTATCGAGATTACTCTGGTTTAAGAAAAAAGAATTAAATGCCTCGGCTTTGGATAAAGTATTAGTTACATGCCTACTTCCACATAATAAAGAGGGTATAGTCTGAAAGTGATTCCTATTTAGAAACTGTTTTACAGTCTTCCACCATGCTTTGTTTTTCGTTTTGGGATTTTTTTTAAAGAGTTGCTTAGTTTGTTGTTGTGTTGATGTTCAGCTTTACTTAAATTCTCTTGGTATTAGTTACGAAGTCGGTTATAGGCTGCCCACAATTCATGACTATGGGGTCTGTTTTTGTTATTTCTGGCTTTAGTGTAAGCGCGCATGATCCTGCGCTTTTCACATCGTAGGAATGAAGATTACCATGGAAGATCAACAGGACGGAATAAGACTTCTTTGTTTGGAATACATTCTTTAGCAGCGCGCAAAAAACATTCAATCCAAGAAATACAATATTCGTTTACGTCATTAGATAAAAGGAAATTGTCCCACTGAATTCTACTTAAATAGTCACGAAAGTAATCAAAATTTGTTTTATCATACTCCCAGATTAATCTTTTATAGACGGGTTCCTTCTTACGCCGAAACAAAATATTTGCGGATACAATACTATGGTCGCAGTTAGAAATCGGTGGCAGAATGCTTATTTCATGGATGTAATTTGGAATGTTGTTGACAATTTGGTCTAAGCAGCTTGAGCTATAGCTAATTATGCGGGTCGGTTCTTGAATATGAAGAACAAGAAAATTGGTTGCAGAGAAATATTCAAGTTTTTTGCATGTGGCTGTTGAGAAGTCGGCATTAAGGTCGCCAATTATGACAATATTGTGAGTACCTACAGTTTTCCATGGTCAAGATTTTTTTATAACTTGTCCCAGAAAGACGCTGGGGAGTTAGGAGGTCTGTAGACAACCCCCAATAAGAATTTATTATTGTAAAGTTGGATTTCAACCCACAATAGTTCGATATCAGGGCTTTCCAAGTCATGACGTCTGGAGCACAGAAGTTGTCGTGAGACATACAGACCAACAGCCCCGTCCCATTCCATTAGGGCGATCTCTCCGAATTAAAGTATGAAAGTTAGATAAAGCAAGGTCGTTGTGGGGTGTACTGTCTGTTAAAGAAGTTTCGGACAAAGCTATAAGATCGCAATGCTGGGCAATATCGGCACGGATGCACCTTAGTTTGTCTTGAGACAAACTACGAATATTACGAATATTAAATTGACAGAGAGTAATATTATGCAAATCATCAGTTGTTCCAGGATTTAGATGAATATCTCCAGCCAATAAAATTACTCATTTACACTTTGAGAAAGGATCACAACAAAACTTTTTGCATAAAAAGCTTGAAATCAACGGTCATGTAAAGACAATAGTATAACTTTGGTAACATTTTTTGTTTGTTTTCCATTAAAGGGAATGGTTTTTATGTTATTGAATTTTGAAGCATCTACAACTAATATTGATTATTTGTTCCACTTTGGAGCTCAAAAAATAGCATTTAAAATTTGAATATTACCAAACAAATAAATGGTTACCTAAGTTATACTCTTGTCTTTAAAAAGCCGTTAATTTCACAAAGATTCATTTATCCAGTTTTGAGTGAGGCTGTCTCAAAATTACCAAGTCTTGTAAAAAATTGTTTCTGAGATATTCACTACCAAAGATAACCAAGAAGATTTACTGACTTTAATTACTCACAAATGATATCTGCTCAGGCCATTAGGAAGGATGACAAAATGCTAATCTCTTAAACTCTGTCAAAACTTTGACCTATACATTTAAAAACAGTATGGTGGTTCTAATCAGTCACCTGTGAAATAATCCGCTTACCCACTCAGCTTTCTACTATGGATGCAAGTATTTCTATTGATCGTAAAGTCTATAACTCATTTGCATATGCAGATGATATTACTTTATTTAGTACCAGCGTACCTGGCCTTCAAAAGTTAATTGACACTTGTAACAGCTATGTTGAAGTGTGGGTTTCCAACTTTAATGTTGCTAAGTCTACAGGTATGATATATGGTAAACATCGGTTCTGTGAAATACGCGACTGGTATCTCGGGACACAAAAGCTTACATGTGTCGATAGTTTGGAGATTTTATGTACAATTTATAGAGATGATATTCTGCTTACAATCATGTTGAATCCAGAGTAAATAACACGGGGCGGGCTTACTATAGTTTGGCTGGTGCTGGGATGAAATACCCTGGGCTTTCCTAAGAGGTAAAGAGTTATCCGTGAAACAGTATTTTCAAGCCTACGTTCTTATTTGGTATGGGTAGCCTGTGTATTCACAAGAAGCATGTTTTTCGAATGGATCTTTCCAGGCTCAAACAGTGCTTAGGTATTAGTAAGAGCTCGCACCATTCTAAGCTGTTAACAGCATTAGGCCTGTTCATCACGATCTGAAGCAACGGATCTGCTCACTTTATCATCGTATTTTTGCCACTGATGCTGCTGGGAGAGATTTAACTTTGTATTTTCTCTCTCAGCATATATCTACCGGTAAACTTTGTTTTGGTACACTGATCGAAAAAAATTGTGTCTTTGAACACGTCACCTATTACTGCAGTTTTCTCTCAGCATAAACCGCATTTTGTAATACAGCAGAACGGAGTCGTTGATTCGATCCGATTCCTTATCCACTATGAAAACTTTATAAAACCCTGCAAAGAGGAGCACCAGCTGGTCTCCTTGTTTCCCGTGCCTTTTAAGGTGCGGGTGGACGGGAGGCTGACAGGTGTTCCATCTATGATATTGTATGTATTGATATATTGTATATTAGCGGATCTGCTGTTTAGGACCCTGATGCGCAGGTCTGGTGCCCAACAGTGATGGGCATTGGGCCTGTCCATCGTGGTGTGCAGCGGCGGATCCGCTTGCTTTATCATATTTTTGCCACTGATCCTCATGGGCGAGATCTATCTTTGTATTTTCTTGTCCAGTATGTCGATGCAGGTAAACTTTATTGTGGTACACTTGTGGAAACAATAGTGTCTTTGAACATGTCACTTATTACTGCAGTTTTCTGTCAGCATAAACCATATTTTGTAGCAGGCAGGACGGAGTGGTTGAGTTATCTTGATGTATGTTTTTAAGCATATTTTAATTGCCCGAATCCGGCGGTTCAATAAAGTATTATTATTAAAAACACATCCAGTGAGGCTTTGACTATGAATGCTTATCTAAATATCACCATAAGTGACCACATCTAACAGCCAATTGACTGATTGACTCCATAAAGCTTGTACTGACACAGGGATATTTTTTTCATCAAGTTTTGCATAGAAGTAAACATGTTACAGTGAAACTATTTGGCATGGATAAAGATTGGCATTTCACCATCCCAAAAGTAACTTAAAGCTCAATTTCACTAATTGGAAGGTCTCAGGTATGCCCAGACACCTTAATGTTCATAGTTTTATGGAAATGAACATAAAAGCTAATGTTGGTTATTTGGAATTGTATACTGATATAGCATTGCCACAGTGCCAGCTCTGAGTTGCCCAGAAGTGGACTTCACAATTTGTAGACTGCAAGAACCGTTACATTTTTATTGGAACCTAAATGCTTGGACAGTCAGACCTAGTTGGTGTGCCCTCTGTGAGAAAGTATACATGGATATGTATGTGTATATATATATATATAAAACCTTTTCTCTTGTTTAGTTTAAATTTGAATTTTGCTTTCTGACGTATTTTGGTGCATATACAAGAATATGGAAGTTCTCTAAGCCTTGCCATTACAAGCAAAAATTTGTGATACCTTATTTATTTTAATTCTATGTTTGAGGATGAATTACAGTTTTGTCTCGCCAGCATAAGCTTTTGGCGAGACTAAGCACTCACTTTCCGTCCGTCCATCCGTCAGTCCTTCCGTCCTGTTTGTTAGACTGTAAGTATGATATCCCTTGAGGTTCATTCTGACTTCCTCTCCAACTAAAATTGGTCTCTCAGCACAGTCAACTTCACCTTTGTATAGTGTTTCACACATCGAGAGTCCCTTGTATAATGCCAATGCCTTATGAGTTTATATGTTCATTTTTTCCACGTGCAACACTACATCACATACAACAGAAGTGGTGGGTCTTATGTATGCAACTTTAAATAAATCACGTCACTTTATATATGGTGATTATTTCAGATATCGGGACTTCTGCACATGGAATATTTTTTTACAGGGAACTTCCAATAAATATATTTTTCCCCATTTTGTTTGCATATATTCTTACCAGACTGTCTTAGGAAATTCCTAATTTTACTAACACTGTAATGATAAAGTGTAGTATCTGCCTTTCCAGCTCATTGAGTTCCTTGGTTATAGCATTTGTACTCTTATGGTCTGAGACAATGAATATTCAGTATTCCTTGTCTCTCTCTCTCTCTCTCTCTCTCTCTCTCTCTCTCTCTCTCTCTCTCTCTCTCTCTCTCTCTCTCTCTCTCTCTCTCTCTCTCTCTCTCTCTCTCTCTCTCTCTCTCTCTCTCTCTCTCTCTCTCTCTCTCTGTATTTCTTGGTCCAACTTGTAATTGAAATGAATTACTTGCGTTCAGCTGTTACAAAACTGAAGATACACATAATGCTCTTTACTGTCTACTTTCTTTTTGCATGTGTGTGTGTGTGTGCGCGCGTGTGTGTGTGTGTGTGTGTGTGTGTGTGTGTTGCCGCACTGCTGCATGCTGTTCGTCTGTCTCCTTTGTTGTCTGTGTCTTTACGGCCTCCAAACCTGCCCATGCTTTGTGAAAAAACAAAAATATCAATTAAAAGTTCTCCAACAAGGATTGTTCAAAGTGAAGCAGGGGGCCAGGCCTTTCACCTTTCCCATAATTTCTGTTTGCGCGGTTCAAAAGTCGAAATGAAATGCTTGCACAAAGGGACATGAAAAAATTGTATTTTTAGAGGTAGAAAATAGAAAAAATTGAAGGGAAACATGTCAAAAGTAATAGGAAGTGAAACCCCCAGCCAACTCCAAAAGTTTTACATCTAAATACATGTACACCAAGACACATGGCACATGTAGGGCATTCACAGGAAAGAATACGGCAAATTCACTTTATGTTGAAGATAGTGGTCAGTTCATTCAGACAAAGTTAAGAGTCCATCACTTTGAGCAGAATACTCTGCTTCCATGTCCACCAGCATTTGACCGGGCAGAGGTTTTTTGTAGCCGTCTCTGCCCACAAGCCAGTAGGTATGCATCAATCCCTTTCCCTTCACTTCGATGAAACCTCTCGGCTTGGTCTTGTACCGATGAAAGCGTTGCAGAGCAGCGTGAGTCCACTCGCTGAGGTGAATCCGCATAGCTGAAAATAGCAAAATCAAGTTCCACATACGACATGCTTAGCAAGCAATGTGTGTAGAGTCGTGTGAATTGGAGCACAAATAAATAAAGCTATCTGTCTATAACCTGACAAACTTTCTTTTGACCTAATTACAGGTAAGTTTCAAAAGG
>CAXHWN010000494.1:0-56000 GCA_964020975.1 Hermodice carunculata
CAAAGCTTGGACTGTTTCACAAAGTAGTTTTCCACCAATAATAGCATAACCTAAATTACGATTTTGGAGGTAGTCACAAACGGGGGGGGGGGGGGGGGGGGGGGGGGAGGGGGAATCATAAACTTAATGTCCTAGTTTATCTCATCTCCATGAACAGCTATATTGGTGTCAATTTCCTGTCTTTATGTCAGGACCTGGAGCAACTGATTTTCTCTTTAGCTGATATCAAAGTCAAATCAAAGGAGTTTTCTTTATCGTTTGTGTTGTGTGATCATGCCTCTGATTGGGATCTCCTTTGGGAACTTAATAGTCCTTCAATGATGCTTTACATGTTCCCCTATATGTTTGAACCCCATACATCTGGCCTGTAGTTAAAAATTCCTATCCATGTCATATTTCCTATACTGTAATACTTCCAGATACCAAACTTTCTGTGCAGTTTTTTCTTTGACCCTTGACCTTAAACTCTACATAGAAAGTGCTTGCGCGGGCCATATTTCCTATACTGTCAGAACCAGAGATACCAAACTTGGTGTTTGGCTATCTTTCGGGAAGGTAGTGTGTCACATCCCAAAAGTAGGTCACTGTGACCGTAACTCTTTGCTCTGTCATAGAGAATGCTTGTGCAGGCCATATTTTCTATATGCGAAGAGCCAAAGATACAATGTGGCCAAAGCATACCAAGGAAAGCTGTTGACCTGGGCATTTCTTGTGATGTCTAACCATTTCTCAAACTGTAAGCATGCTGGTACTTGAATGCCAGGTCAGGTTGGTTTACAAGGAATATGAATCTAGTGACATTATATTAGAGCATATCTATGTTTGTCAAAATTGACAGGAAGTAGTTAATTGGCTCTGTAAATGGTAATAATGCTGCTCCCTTTGTCGGTATATATATATATATATATATATATATATATATATATATATATATATATATATATATATATATATATATATATATATATATATGTATGTATGTATGTATGTATATATATATGTATATATATATATATATTTTATATATACATATATATATATATATATATATATATATATATATATATATATAAACATTTTCACAATTATGTGTACAGCTAAATCTTTCAGTGCCAAATTTTGGACTGAGTCAACAGCTTTTCTTGGCGCTTTTTTCAAATTTTCGATGGAGTCAACAGCTTTTCTCGGCACACATTGGGCGCATTGCACCCGATGCGCGCTGGGTAAAGCTGTTGACCTGGGGTATTCTTTCTAGAACTATAGGCTTACTAATACTTGAATGAAAGGGGTTTTTTTTTTACAAGAAATACAAATCTAGGATCCTAATGATGATTCAGACTAGTTTGACTGAAGTAGATCAACTTTAGTCGTGATTGGCACTGAAAGGGTTAAAGTAAGCTCTGTGCTTGACAAGTTAAAGGTATTGAGACAGAAATGGGTTGTACTTTTCTCTATGATATTTTGTTCTTTCAGTGATTTCGGCAAGACACTTTGTTCATGTCACAATTCATTACCCATACTGTATATTAGCGTTTGATCTCTACATATTAACATCTCTCCGATATTTTCTGCACTTGAATTCTCCATCAGATGTTGTCTGGATCAGAAGGCGCTTTGAGCTGGTGCAGGCTCTATCAGTAGCATCTCTGGATGGCCTTGATGCTCAGGCATCAGTTTTCTCCATTTAGTATCCATCTTGTGGACACCAAACTTGATTTCTGCCTGAACATTTTGTGGTTAGTCATGAATTATCACATATTAGATTAACTGCTTGTTATCTTCACTGATGCTACATGCCTTGCTAATCTCTAGTGCATTGCTTTGGACAGACAAGGACAGTGAGTGGTTTCAACCAACCATTGAGCATGGTGACGGCAGACTTGGAGAAGCTATTTCCTTGTTTTGTCCCACATTGGCACTAAAAACCAAGTGTGGCGATTGTTTTGCATGCTCTGCACAGTTATGCACAAAAAGAGACAGAGCACAGGAGGGAAGGACTTGGTTCAAACTGATATAGGCATGCAACGCTTTCTGTTGAGGTAACAATTTGATCTGTGCTATTATAACACTCTGTGGCATGCTGCCGTAATGTAAACAGGGACCCATGTATAAAAATAAAAAGAACTTTCCCATTGTTGCCTTTTCCACACAGCATACCTGCAGCCCCTGCCAGAGTCATGGGAGCGCTTACAGGAGTTACCTTCTCCCTTCCCCTCCTTCATTTGCCCACTCTTCATTCCATCTCCCGAAAACCCCAGCACACAACATCTCCTTCCCCAGCACTCCACCAGGAAGCCCTTCACCTAATCTACCCCTATTCTACGTCCTGGCATTTGCCCCTTTAGCCCCATCATCCAAGGTAATCTATCACTTTCTGCCATATGTCAAACTTCTAGGTGCCTACACACCTCATCTTTCACTGTCCAACCCTTAAACAGTCTATCTCCAAAGTCCTGGTGTTCTGAACGCCACAAAAGCAACTGATCCACAGTTTCGCCACACCTTCCCTACATATTTCACAGTTCCCATCACTCCCCTCTGTCCACTTTTGCGCACTTCCCGTCTCTCCCCTCTGTCCACTCTTTCTTCAGTTTGTCAAGATTCATTACCTCTGCTGCCCCTTGGAATAGTAGACTTGACCCCTTAATTCCATCCTCACACATTGCCTTCACTGGCTTCTCTAGAGCTTGGTAAGCTTTCAATGTACTCTTCAACCCCTCTTTTCCACTCCTCCTCATGCTTTTCTCTCACAACCTTACCAGCAACTATGCCTCCCATGTTGTGTCAGCCCCATATGACCCCTTCAGGTCACACCTCTCTGCTAACTTATCTATGTCTAGCACCCACTTTGTCTGCTCTTTAACTCACCTCAAGATACACCTCCCTGTACTACCTATCTTCTGCCACCTGCAAGTATCCCCTATAGCTCAACTTTGCCTTTGCAATCTATCCCAGACATTCAACTAGGAAAGTTCCCTGATACTACTTCTGCTGCCACACATAATGGGGCCCCTAGTATCCATTTGCCCATCTCTGTGTGTGTCTCCAACCATTCCAGATCTTTCTCACTCATTGATATTACATCTGATCCACATAGCATACCTAAGTCTGCCACCCTCTCTCAAAGCACCCTCCCTGTGCATGCTCTATTAAAACTTTTTGCTGCTGTATGTAAATTATAACTTTTGTTCTATTGACACTCTACCAGATTTTATCAATATGATATAAAAACATCCCTTAACCTGTAGCTTTAATGCCAACATTCAAGTATTTATAATCATCTTCCTCTCCTATCATAATGATCCTCTCATGCTCACTCTGGAACCTCAAACTCTCCAACCGAAGTCGTCTGCTAATTGTATTTCACTAATTTAGGGATTATTTTTCAAAATATTTGGATGAAACTTGCAGGAAGATCATTGCAAATAATATGCCCATGGCCAACAGCTTTCCTTGGCACGCTCTGGGCCCAGAGCCTGCCAAGGAAAGCTGTTGACTATCTCTTCTATCAGGGTGGAATGAGTTAATTGTGCTATTATCAGGCCTGTGCGGGGAGGGGGTCTCTTGATTGCGACCTCACTCATGTAGTGGTTGCTACCAATGATGCCAGGTGGGCTTCCCTTTTTCCTGGTAGGATGCATGCACTTGCGCCCTCAAGTGGCTATCAGTTGCAAATGTCAGCCTGCACCAGGCCTTCCCTTGTGCATTTTGTCTGTCGACACAAGTAACGTCTTTGGCACATGCAAAATAATCACCACACTCCATTTTAACACCAATGTGGGGCAAAGCAACCTGTGGGAAAGACTTCTGCAAGTCCAGGCGACTGCCTGCCAGTACAGCAATGAGCGATCACATTCTAGCATATGGTAAAATAGTAAATTGTTATCCCATTTTATTAGTAGTATAATAGCATGTTTTGCAATGCGACTCCTGGCTCTTGAGCTGTCTTGAAAGTGAATGATAACAGCATTATGTGGTGACTAAATTGATGGAGGTCAAGGCATGCTACATTGCTACCAATTTTGAAGGGACTGTAGCATGTGCTTTGGGAAAGAAAAATGTTTTGAAAAGCAAATATGAGCTAGAAAAAAGATGTTTGAAAACAAATCTGTTTGTGTTCCTCCAAAATGTTCATAAATTCAAATGCTACAACTTTTGTTGTGGTTTAATGGATGCGTCTACAGCACAAACCTATAAATTAAAGTTTGAATGACACCTCTATCCATTAAAATTTTTAAAGATAAATATTCAAATGGCCCTAATTTGCATAAATTTTAAAGCTGTCACTCCTCTTAACAAAAAGGCAAGACTCTATGTATGGAGTAATAATCACGCCACGTTTGGAGTTTCTAAGTGTAATAGTGTTAATAAAATTGTCAGACAAAATTGCTGGTAAAGAAGACAGAACCCCAAACAAGAACAGAATGTCTGTGTTGGGACACAGACATAATGACACCTCCACCTATAATAATTTGAAGACATCAAATATTTCATCTTTTCAAATGCCCCTAATAAGCATAAAGTAAAATTCTATAACTTTTGTTTGTGGTTCATTGTATGATCTTCGAACACAAACATATGAATTTAATTTAGAATGGCACCTCTACCTTTACTATTTTTGAACATATTCAAAGCTTAAATTTTCAAATAGCCCTAATCAGCATAATTTTTCAAAACTGTCACCCATCTGCATAAAAAGCTGTGCATGGGGGTATAATCATGCCTAGTTTTGGACTTTCTACATAAAAAGAGTTTTCTACCGTGTGCCTTACTACAATCACTCTGTTGCTCAGCAGACAAAAGACAAAAGATAGGCCAAAAAACAGTTTACCACAATATACTATACAATATTTGGAAAACAAACTGCAGTATACAGTTACAGCAATTGCGAAAAAATTCACCCAAGTAGCTGAAATACTGTATTCTGTAATTTTGTACTATTCGGACTTTCACTTATTTTGCTGATGACACAAAACTGTGACAATAAACGCGCAATGAAATAGTATTTTAACAATGTTTGAATGGAATAATGTCCAAAATAGTAAAATTAAAACTACAGTGAAATTTCAAAAATACGAAAACCATTAAAAATTTTAAAGTGAAAAAATAAAGCACTTTACCGCAGCTTGCATACATGTGTGTGTGTGTGCCTCTCTGATGATGCCAAAAATACAAATGCACTTTGAAAGTGTTAATAATTTATGCGACTTTTCTGCATGCCTCATCAGTGAGCAAACATTCTGGAAGACATATGAATGATTGAGGTTGTGCATACAGACTGAAAATTTTTTCGTCACATATAGTTTCACCACAACCCACAACCCACACCTCACCCAAAAAAGTCTACTCATATGATAAATTCCGCTAACCTGTAAAACCCAACAATTTGAACTGCTTCCTTACATTAAGTAAAAGCAAGAATTGTATTTTTGTCATCTCCCTGGTGCCTGGTATGACCCCTCCATACTGCAGCTAGAATGTGTCTATGTGTGTGACTCATGCACAACTTCCAGTAGATAATTAGTTGAGTTATTCCTTGCCTGATCAGTAGGTTGCCATGAAAACTACCCAACCAAGCAGTCACTGGTTGGACTGGTACCTGGATGCAAAATGCCTTGGAACTTGGGAACCGTCTTGCAGCTGTTTGTTTGGCCTGAATATATCTATGCCACTTGAAAAGTACAGGAATACACTAGCTGTTTGCTCTGTAGATGGTTAAGACGCAGTAGTAATTTGATTACCCATCTTGCTTAGGCTTACTAAAGTGTATGAAGTACTATGTAGCTATGGCATGTATTCTGAACTTCTTCCATTGTTGTCAAAAGTGTGTAAACAAAATTTGGCTATTTCAATCTTTAAGAGTAAGGAGTCAATTTATGCCCTGGGGACATTTTTAAGTGTGACTTTTTGTCCATACAGCAGGACATAGTACAGCCTACATGTACGACTTGCCCTTCTCTATTGCCAGCCACCATAGAGGCTGTGGGGTATAGAGACATTAACTTGATAGCAAGCTGCCTACACTGAGGAGGCCATTTGCCTGAGACTGTCCCAGAGTCCAAATGTGCTCCCCACCCCTGCACGGAGGCATTGGTGAGCAGTCACCTCACTGTTGAAGGGTGCCAAGGACTGCCCTGGCATCACCTTCACCTGGCGAGACCACCAACTCAGAATCAGCTAATCATACAGCTGAATCCTGACGCACTCAGAGAAGAGACGTCTCTTCTGATGCCAGCAATCCCAGAAGCTGAGTTGGATAAACTGACAATGCAGCCTCCCCAGAGGAGACCTGAGAGTCCACACACATCAGTGCCCTGATCAAACACATCCACTGATTCACCATCAGAGCTGACACACTCTTGAGTTGTCTCAAGAAAGAAAAAAGTCTCTTCCATCTGTCCTCTGAAGGCCGCCAATGAAAGGGACTGTCCAAAACCGAATCCCCAAGAACACAGATTCTCTTATGAACTGAGTGTGCTTCAGAAGAAGGCCCTTCTCCTGACACTGCAGGAGCCAATCATCCAGATAAATGTGCAGCCAGATCCCTTGCCAGTGTACAAATGCGGCCATCTCCTTCATTACGGGAGTCAAAGCCAGTGATGCCAAATGGCAGAGCTTGGAACTGGAAATCCCTGCCATCAACCACAAAGCACAGGAATTTCTAAGACCATTTGGCCATGGAAATGTGGAAGTACACAACTTTCAGGTCTATTGAGGTTGCCCAATCCCTTTGTCGCATCACCACAATGATGGTGGCTGGGGTCTCTATCTTGAAATGCTGTTCGAGAAAATAAGAGTTGAGATGCAACAAGTCAACGACCAGTCTTTGCCTGCTGCTTCTTTTCGGCACCAAAAAGAGACAACTGTAAAAGTCTGGGGACCTATCCTCCAATACTGGCTTGATTTCCTGCTTGTTCACAAGCTTATGCACAGCCTTGTTCAAGAGTTCCCGGTGCACCTCCTCACAAGGTGGATTGGCATGGGGGGGGGGGGGGGGAAGGGGGAGTTGCCACCAGCAAACTTCAAGTAGCCATGCCGGATGATGCTTCTCACAAAAGCATTGTTTGTGATGAAATCCCAGGAGAGCCAGGCTTCAAAGGCTGGCCATCGGTTCTTTACCCACTTCTTCCTTCACCTCTGCAGCTTCTGCTCCTGCTGTGAGCCTTCATGATGGTGTCTGGTTCTCTATCTTGAAAAGCTGTTCAACAAGACAAGAGTTGAGATGCGACAAGTCAATGACCGGTCTTTACCCACTGCCTCTTTTTGGCACCAAAAAGGGCTGACTGTAAAAGCATAGGGACCCATCATCCAACACTGGCTTGATGGCTTGTTTGTCCACAAGCTTTTACAGGGCTTTGTTCAACAGTTCCTGGTTTACATCCTCATAAGGTAGATTGTAAAAAAAGAGAACTCTTGACTGGGGGGGGGGGGGGAACAGTTGCTGCTGGAAAACTTCAAGTAGCCATGCTGGATGGTGTTTCTCATGAAAACATTATTTGTGAGGTGATCCCATTACTTTGTAAATGACACTAATTGTCCCCTGACCAACTCTTGCCAGGAAAGTGAAGAGGGATCACAGATGAAAGGGCATGCAGAGACATTGGATGATGGTCACGTACTCCTAGGGATATAGCACCAACTTTTGGCCACCCTTTGGACCAGAAAAGCCAGGTTTCAAAGGCTGGCCATCTGTTCTTCACATGCTTCTTCCTTTGCCCCTGCTGCTGCTGAGGGCATGTTGCCAAAAGGAATGGACTCCTTGGCCGACTTCACATTCCTCAGCAAATCATCATCAAGAGTATTTTGCCACTTTTCTTTGGCCCCGCTCAACGAAGGGGACAATTTCCAAGCCAAACAGCCTCCGACCTACCGGATCCAGGGCAGCTGATAAGCATTTCTGCTTACAGCTGTCTGCAGGCCATCTGCTGAGAGGAGTACATTATGGCATACCAACTTGATATTGGCATCCAAAGTAGTGGCTCCGCTGAGCATGTGGCTCACAGTGCAGCATTGAGACTGCTCGAGGCCCCACTGGGTCTCCAGCAACCCGCTTGGTGGAGGCTGATGCTCCTGAGTCACTGCACGCTTCCTCAAGGAGTCACATGGCTGAACACCGGAAATAGTCAAGGAAATGAGCCCACGTTAGTCACCACCTGTGCATCCTTGTTGAAACACAAAAGCATCGAGAGGGGCAGAAAGACCAACTCCACCTCCTTGATGCCATGTCCCACAAGGGAGCTTCATCCTTCGCAGAGGCGAAGTTGTACACAGACTTGCAAGTCCACTGCAGCTCCAACCTTGACCTCAGCTTAGCCTGGATATGTCCCTGGGTTAGACCATCCCCAACAGACACACTGTCTAGCACATTGCCTGAACTTGCCAGCACCACTGCAAATGGACACCAGAGTAGGAACCTCAATTGTGCATGCTGACTAATGTGCATTAGTGCCACCAGGAGTGCTGTGCCATGCCACAGTGCCTAGATGGGTCCAATGCAGCAGCAAGGTGAAGGCACTGGATCCATAGAATTTTTATGGGGGCTCTGGCAAAGCACTCAAGTGTGTGCAAACCAGCTTAAGTGACCTATGGTGTTGTTTGTGTCCAATAGAACAAGTGCACAGTGATCCAAAGGATCTATGTCCCCTGCCAGAATATACAGAAGAAAGCTATACAATGTATACAGCATGTCTGGATGCACAAAAATTGATATGTTCTTGGGCCCTGTGACCTTGAAAACAGGTCAAGGTCAAAAGCAATAAATTGCACACATGGCCTTGGTATGATGCATCTCTGGTATAAATTTCATTATTCTATCCCTTAGGGCTCTAGAGATATGCTCACAGATGGACGGAAATGGCCCCTATCCCGACTACTTCTATGTCTCCCTATGCCTCCTCCAGTGGCAGTGGACAAAAAGAGAGGGGGAAAGAAAGAAAAAATAATAAAAACAGAGTGTGTGTTGGCACAGAGACATAATGAAACAAAGGCTGTTGGAACAGCCCATGGTCAGCTGCCCTTGCTACACTCACCCCCAAATTAAGCTCCAACCTGAGCAGACTTGAACACTTCAGCCACATCTTATATACTGAGCTATGATCAGTAGTGCTGAGCCTCACTTAAGCTTACAGTACCTGGGTGTGTCTAGATACTTAACCTGGTAACCCAGTTTCAAGATTCAGTCAAGTTACATCCCGACAACATTCAGTGAGGACTGGATGTATACTTTTGGAGAAACTTATACAAACATACATATACCCAAGCTTGAAGTGAATATGGCTGATGGTTTTGGAGAAGTTGAAAATTAGACTTTCCATTGCAATCCCATTGAGATACAGCGTAGTCAATAGGAATGGCTGTATTCAACGACAGGCATCCCAAAATTGAAAAATTCATTAAAAATCAGGGATCTAGAGTAACCCCACCTAGTAAGCACTTTTTTTAGCCCTCCCACAAGCTGTGTTTCCACCAAGTTTCAGAACAATTTGAGTGATGTTTTTGAACCAGAAATTGGAAATCACGAAATAAAAAATTCCAAAAAATCACAGTGCTTCCTGTGGAAAAATTAAAGTCTTGGAGTCTCCAGAGGAGTTCCAATGCAATATCAAAGCAATTGGCTTGACAGTTTAGAGAATGATAAGATTTTGCCAAAAAAATTCATAAAAATATCTAAAAATCACTGGAACATGACCATTTGAATAACCTTGGTAGAAACCCACCCCAGGTACACCCCGCCCAAGTTGATGTTAATGTGGTTACTGGTTTTGGAAAGAAAGTCAAAAAATCTGAATTCCCATTGCAGTCTCCATGGACTTACAAAGTAATCAACAGGAATGCATGCATTAACTGACAGTTGTGAACTGAATAATTGAATAAAAATCAGGTATCCAGAGTATCACTACCAAGTGAACACTTTGTTTACCCCTCCCACAAGCTACATTTCCACCAAGTTTTGGAAAAATCTGAGTGATGTGTTTTGAGAAACCAGAAATAGTGAAAACACAAAGATTTGTACAAAAACATCAGAATGTCACCTGTTGAGCAAATAATGCTCTGGGGGTCTGCAGAAGTGCCTGTACATAATTTTGAAGCAATTGGCTTGGCAGTTTTGGAGGATTTTTTTAAAGTTTTACTGAAAAAAAAAAGGAATGCATAACTTCATAAAAAATCCAAGTCATTGGAACATGACCATTTGAACAACTAAGGAAAGACCCATCCAAGGTACAGCCCCACAATATTTAAAGTGAATCTGACTGACAGTTTTGGAGAAGTTGAAAGTGTGTATTGTTGACGAAAGAACGGGTGATGAGGGACAGAGGACCACAAGATAAGCTCAGCTGACCGACAACTTAGCTGAGCTAAAAAAACACAACAGATTTAAACACATTATAGGATAAACATTTTTTTATTTGTAATAACAATAAGTACAGATTGCCCTGCTCAATGGTTAAAACTTGTATGTATATATTTCCTATTACAATACCAGGGTTTCTTCAAAAGACAAAAATAGATTTTACCTTCACTATGTTCATTTTATGATAGATTTGTCTCTAGTGAGCTTATTTCACTGTGATCGTGTCTGCCATCAGGGATGGTTCAACACTAAACACTCATTTTTTAAATTAGTATTAATATGAAAATCAGTACACCATGTACCCATTCACAAATGAAGAAACTGTTAATCAATCCCTCTGCTAAATAGCCACTAGCTAGAAAAAGCATGCCTGGGCTTTGAAAAACTGCAAATTGCAGCCAAATTGGCAGCAAATATTCAATGTAGCATACAATCCCCAAATTTCAGGGTTTTTTTTAAATTTCCCGAATTTACACAGAGAATATATTATCTATCGCATTATGTTAAAAGTATGAAGTTCTATTGCTGATACAAATTGCAACATATAATTGTGAGAGAATTATTCTCAATATGGTGTTTAATCGACTGCGTTGACCAAAGAATCCTGATAGCCTGACATTTGAGAGATTAAGCTCACACTAAATTTGATATGATTACATGTTAAACTGTGGTACAAATTGGCAAAGTCAAATAAGGACCACTTTCATAATTAATCTCAGGAGACTGAAAATGCATTAGAATTTTTTAAAATAAATTTGGTGCATATGCAAGACACATGGCTGCAAAAACGAGATTGATTTTTTTTTTTTTTTTTTTTTTTTTTTTTTGAACATCAGAACGACAGACAATTTCAAGTGCAATTTTTTCTTTTTCTTGGCAGGAACACACAGAAACAATTCATCAAAAGATATTTTTGCACAGATTAAAATGAAACATTTTTGTGATTTTTATATAAATTTTCCCGAAGTGTCAAAAAATTGTTCAATATATTTATCCACATTTAATCATGTTTAAACAAAAATTTAAGACCACCAAACTTTCCTAATTTTGCACGAGAAAATCAAGTGTCTCCCTCTTGGAACAGTTTTGTTTCCTAATGGTAGAAGTGGAGCAGATGGATATGATTCAAAGAAATCTGCTTTGTTGGATGGTATATTTATGGTAACAATAAGAATGAGGTCATGGTCATTCAAAAGACAATCCCGACTTGTGGTCTTGCCAAGATACATTATTCTGCAAAGTTGCATCAAGTTTCCTAAAATTCTTGAAGTTATGGCACCAACAAAAAATATATGTGTGTGCCAGTGGTTGTGACCTTTAGAATTAGGTCAAGTTCATTAAAACACAATCCCAACCAAGGTCTTACCAAGATATGTAATCCTATAAATTTTTGGTTAACTCAATCACATTTTTAAAAGAGTTATTGGATGCAAACGAAAAGTATTTACTGAAGGATGTGGAAGACATGAGGAGAAAAAGACAAGGGGAAAGGCATATAGCTTATTTGTCCAGCTCAACAGCTTCTTGAGATTTTTTTGAGATATGAAGGATATTCCAGACATACATGACTGATTATAAATCTCCTTAATATAATTTTTATTACCTTACAAATGTGACCAACTTTCGATAAACAAGTTCATAATCTTTTAACATGATTACTTAGACTAGCAAACAATTCTGTTTGCATGTTTTTCAATGCTATTTTTGCCAAACTGCCTACATTGGCTAAATATGTGGTGTTGTTGCCAATTCAATGCACTGTGCCTTGGAGCTTACCATGCAAAAGAAGTAGCCTTTGCACTGTGCTCATATCCCATGATCAATATACATTTACATCTTGAAACTGATTATTTGTGTACAGAAAACTCAGGAACCACTAAAAGAAGTTTGCCTTGCAGGGAAAATTTGCATTGACAGATGGTTCTACATTTTCATCATTTTGAATAAGTTATTACACATTATTATTACTGTTGATATTCTATAGCAAGTCATACTGAACTATGTCAGAGTTATGTTTATGTAGTATGGCAAGTCATGTTGAACTTGGCCGTAGTTATGTTTATGTAGTATGACAAGTCATGTTGAACTATGCCAGAGTTATGTTTATGTAGTATGGCAAGTCATGTTGAACTTGGCCGTAGTTATGTTTATGTAGTATGACAAGTCATGTTGAACTATGCCAGAGTTATGTTTATGTATTATGACAAGTTATGTTGAACTATGCCATAGTTATGTTTATGTAGTATGGCAAGTCATGTTGAACTTGGCCATAGTTATGTTTATGTAGTATGACAAGTCATGTTGAACTATGCCAGAGTTATGTTTATGTATTATGACAAGTTATGTTGAACTATGCCATAGTTATGTTTATGTAGTATGACAAGTCATGTTGAACTATGCCATAGTTATGTTTATGTAGTATGGCAAGTCATGCTGAAAAATGTCATGGTTATGTTTATGTAGTATGGCAAGTCATGCTGAACCATTCTTCAGCTGTGTTTATCTTGAATATGGTAAATCTTGGTAAACCGTGGCATAGTTATTTTTATCTTGTATGGCAAGTCATATTATATACTAAGCCGTACATCTTGTATGGCAAGCAATGCTCATGCTGCTGCATGCGCAGCTGGGGCAGGATACTTGGGCAGCATAAAAATCACATTTACTTGGACCAGCCATGCTGGTACTTTGATTGACAGTTGTTTTCACAAGGAATTGGAATCAGATTCCAGTTCTGTAAATGTTTGTATTTTTGTGCATCTAAATTTTAATGGCTTTCACCTGTCAAAAATTTATCTGAAGTTTCATTTTTACTGTTTTGGACACAATTATTGTCTCGAACCCATCCTACAATACTATTTTATCTTCAGTTTATTATCTTTTCTGTAAAACCACATATTCACTGCCCTGGAAATCAGTCACCTTTACATAGCTTGCAAAAATTTATACATGTGACAATAAAGCAATTTACAGCATAAATTAAAGTATATCAGAATACATTCAGCGGTGTCAATTTATGAGCAATAAATAAATTTTGTGCCACCTGATAAAATTGAATTTTCTTCTGAATTAACTGTTTAAGTACCAACTTGTACACAGGTTGATGTGCTCTGAGCCAACATAACACTAGATTCATACTCACTGTGAACCAACCTTTCAATCAAGTAGCAGCGTGTCTGCAGTTGCACAGACCATAAACAAGAGGCCCATGGGCCTAATGCTCTGCTGGCTATATTGCACCTGTTCATTTCAAAGCTGTGAGTCCTCAAGTGGCTTCTGAACAAATAAAGCTTAATCTAAAAATTGTCAACCAGATGGCACTTCACTCCACATATAATCATAGCTTATTTGTGCAACTCCTCTGATGAATATTGTTGTATGTGCCAAGACAATGAGTGAGTCCTTAACTTTATGTACTCAGTGACCTTGGGACAGAAGATCAAGGACACCCAGATTATGTAATACAAGAGGCTCATAGGCCTGCCTGGTGCTGTGCTGACATTGTCATTAAAGTTCAAGCTACACCCTGCCATTACAAAATCACCTCTTTCAACTTTACAGGCATTCTGACCTCACAAAAATAGGTCAAGGTCATTGATATTATATATCATTCTAGCTATGGACATTGTCTATATGTCCTATAAATTTGTCAAGTCCAATCCAATTACTTATCCAAATATGGAATTTTATATCTTAAAACACATTTTGGCTGATAATTTCCATCAAATTATAGGTGGCACCACTAGCATCATTACCAACTTAGACTTTGACCTCTCCCACAATCCCACCAAATTTGCTGAAGATCTGCCTCAAATTAAAGATGCTAGAGTGTTCACAAGATTTTCACATTTTGACCCCTATATTACATAATAATGTAGGTGGCACCACCAATATCAAAAGCAGCCTAGAGTTCATACCCTCCATAAGGCCTGAAAGTTATATTGGGCTTACTTGAAATATGTGGACGGTATCGCGTTAATGAGCAAAAGTTTACGAACGGATGGATGGATGGACAGACAAGAGCGGTCGCATAAGCTCTGCAACCTTTGGTCAGCAGAGCTAAAAATGGCCCAGGTCAACTGCCTCCCCAGCACGCTACCCCCCCCCCCCCCAAGTGTGCTGAGGAGAACTGTTGTCTTCATCAAAAGTTGGTCCGAAAAGAGTTAATCCTCCTCATGTAAGGCCTGCAGTTCAATACAAAGCTTATTCATGACTCCATCCACCATGTTAAAAGAAGTAAGTACCGGTATGAATTCACGTGAGTTTACATAAAAAGAGTCCCATCATATCTATCCCTATGTCAAGAACACAAAGCTACACAAATGATCACACTCTGCACACATGCATCCACACTGACACTTGCCTATCTTTTCCTTTGTTTAATAACCATTGTCAAAATTCTAAAATCTTGTGTACCAGCTGTATTGGAAGCTGAAGGAGTCCCATTTTGGTGCTTAAGCTCAGAAGTCCCTTTGTGATGATTGAGCTCAAAGCGGTCCTTCAATGGCATTTAAGCTCAAAACAGTCCCTTTATGGTGATTGCAGTTCTTACATGGCACTATGTAGTGGCATCTGCATTCTGAGACCGCTGTCATTTATAACAGAATTCTGCCATAGCCTCAGAGTGAATGCATGGTAGAGATACAGTATGTGCCATTTGTCAATTTCTAAGGATGTGGAACATTTTTACAGCACTTTATATATTTTCTAAAAGTATACATTGGGATTAAGCTATTAGAAATAATGAAATCTTTGTAAATTGAATTTGAATGGCTTTATTAAAAACTTTAATTTTACCTGTTTTTGCAGAAAAAAATAACCAACAAACAATTCTATAAACACCAAAAATGTGAAACAATATTTTCTTATGGGAAATGAATTTTAAGTTTTGGATAAGCATTTTAGTTCACAGATTCTAAATTCTGAAAAAAAATAAATAGCCATAAAATTTGAACTAAGCCCTTTTTGAAAAATTTAAAATATTGTTGTGGGAGAATTATGTGTTCTCTCATTTGACACTATAAACTAAATCTGAATTTTTTTACATGCTGTTATGCAATTTTAAATTTTATGCAGACCTTAAGAATTTGAATTAAAATTTATTAAATCAATAGCTATACTAATATTAAACATTCAGTGCCTGAATCAAACTTGAGGATATGTTTCCTTGCAGAAAATATATATCCTTTTTAAGGTATTAGATGGTAAGCATAGACAGAAATATAACTTTCATACATGAGAGTCACAAAGTGTGCCATACCCTTTAAGGCACATCAACTAATGAAGAAACTCAGTACAGTAGTCCCTCCTTTGAAAGACCACTCCTTTGGAAGACCACCTCCTTTGAGAGACCACAATTATCAGGTCTCTCTGTAATACTTTTCATGTTATTTATACCTCCTTTGAGGGACCACCTGCTTTATGTGACCGCCTTTTGGGTGGCACTAGGGGCGGTCTCTCAAAGGAGGAACTACTGTATTAGTATCAGCAGGCCTTCTGCTGGCAGCTGTGCTTATCTCACAGAAACGCTGCTGTACCATGTGGCTATTTGAAAATGGCATCATGATATACAAATCAGTTTGTAACTTTAAGCAGAATGTCCCAAAATGTACTTCACCAGCAAAAGGTCATTGGGGAAAGATATTCGATACTCTCAAACTTAACAACTGATTGGGGATAAATAAGAGATACTCTTAAACCTAGTATCTGATTGGCAGTGGATATTAGATGCTCTCAAACCTAGCAACTGATTGGGAATAGATATTAGGTACTCTCAAACTTAGCAACTGATTGGAGATAGATATTAGATGCTCTCAAATCTAGAAACTGATTGGGATAGATATTAGATGTTCTCAAACCGAGCAACTGATTGGGGATTGACATTAGATACTCTCAAACCCAGCATTGATTGGGGATAGAGATTAGATACTCTCAAAGCTAGCAACTGAGGAGATGGCAACTTTTCCAGTAATGTAAACCACATAAATCACTTGGGATTATGTTTATGAACTACATGGTGCCGTCTTACTTAATAAGTTTCTCTGTACATGATGATGTATCTTAGAGGCATGTCTTCATGTTTAGGCTACACAATAATACCATATATATTTCTCAAGAATGCCCACAAAAAATTACAATTCATATTTTTTGTTTTGCTTTTCAGTGTACTTGTTTTTACATTGCACATAAAAGGCAGCATTTTATCCGCTTTTTTTCCCATTAAAAAAAAAAAGGAGCCAGAAGGGAAGTGCTACTTTGAAACCAATGTAGCTGCATATGAAATTGTCCATGACGAACTCGAAAGTTTCTTCCCTTGGTGTCTCCTCTTTCACTTATAATATTTGTAGCTCCTCGGATCCTGAACCTTCCCTTCATTAGAACTTGTGTCTGACGCCGACTGACCACTTGAGTGCCCACTACTGCGAGGATTTGTGTCCTTATGTGAAGAATTAACGCCAGATTTTGTGCTGTGCTTGTTACGGCTTCCACTGCGCGAAGTCCCATGCTTGGCACTACCACTGTCATGCTGACTCCCTGAGGAGTTCCTGTGCGAATCATGCGAGTACTTCACCGCAGAGCTGGATCGATTATTTTCAGAATGGTTGCCGTTTTCCAGGAAACTTACAAAGCTCATGCGAGTTCCCCTGGAAGGATTTCTGCTTGAATGGCTATGGTTCTCCCGAGAATTTATATGGGGATGTTTTCCACTCACACTGTCCTCTATATCTTTATGAGTTTCTTCGGGTGTTTGAAAGGTGACACTGGTACGTTGCTTAGCTGTGTTATCATGTCTTTGTGAAACATCTGTATGGACCCTAGCAACAGGAGCTGCATGGTTTACATTGGATGAGGATGAGCGGATATTTACACGAGGAATTGTGACTGTGGATCCATTGTGATCCCCATAAGCACTTGTTCTATTTTTATTAAAAGCACCTGGAGGAAAATTGGTCTGGGAATTCTTGCGGGTATTTTCTTCCAGTACGTCAGAGGCATTTGCTTGTGCTTGTTGCATCACCATCCCCTCTTTCTGGATTCGTCGATACATTGTCACATACTTCCCAATTTGAGTTGTTTTGGGAATGACAAGCTTTGCACAGAAGTCTGTTCGGTCCTGCACACACGGAAGTTTTTTATGCATTCCTACATAAACCAGGAAACTGAGCACAAAGTCGTAGCAGTTGTGGTGGTCCTCTGAATACCTGCAAACAGAAAACCACAGTTAGAGCTGGGATTATCACCAAGTTTTCTTGTCACCAGTTAACAACGACTGCAGGAATGATAACGAACTAAAGCGTTTTTTTTTATTAAGAGGATTTTATTACCCAAATTCACCGGAAGAAAGGTCTACACATGTGAACTTTATACTAACAACTATCATTGGTATGTAACTTTCAAGATTTAACATTCAAAGAGTGGCCTTTTCAGTTAATACTTCGTTTAGTCTACACATGTGACCCATTCCTTTCAGCTATTGATGTAGCTACTTAACCCTTTTAGTGCCAAATTTTGGACTGAGTCAACAGCTTTTCTCAGCATGCACTGGGTGCAATGTGCCCCATGTGCACCGAGAAAAGCTGTTGACCTGGGGTATTCTCTCTGGAACAAGAGGCATGCCAGCAATTGAATGAAAAGTTTTTTTATGAGGAATACGAATCTGGGATCCATATGATAATTCAGACTATTTAGACTTAAGTAGATTGACTAAGGTCCTGCTTGGCACTGAAAGAGTTAATAGATGAAACACAGACAGCCTCCCTATCCCCTGAAGAAGGCTCCGAGTAGGGCTGAAACATGTCGGAGGGAGGCTCAGTATGGTATTGGGACATCCTCTAGTTTGTTAGTCTGTTTCTAGCTTTGTCAACAGTCGGCAACTTGACAGTTAACATATTCCTGACATGTTGTTATCCTTTTACCTACATTCTCTGAAAATTGAATAGAGAATGTTTAATACTAGAACTGCTCTGTTATCTTTATCAGACTTAACGTTCATTCATTTCATTTATTTTATGTTAATCATTATCTGTCCAGGCTAAACTATCATTCACTTCATTTATTTTATGTTAATCATTATTCGTCCAGGCTAAACTATCAATCACTTCATTTATTCTATGTTAATTATTATCTGTCCACGCTAAACTATCATTCACTTCATTTATTTTATGTTAATCATTATCCGTCCAGGCTAAACTATCATTCACTTCATTTATTCTATGTTAATTATTATCCGTCCACGCTAAACTATCATTCACTTCATTTATTTTATGTTAATCATTATCCGTCCCGGCTAAACTATCATTCACTTCATTAATTTCATTTAATCATTATCCATCCAGGCTAAACTGTTATTCACTTCGTTTATATTATGTTACTCATTATCCTTCCAGGATAACTGCTACTCACTTCCTTTACATTATGTTACTCAAGCCTAAACACATAGTCATTAATATTTTTGTGAAATTTGTGATGTAAAATGAGTAAGAATTGTACAGCGAGAGGAGAGATTAAGTACGGATTTTGTTGACAAAACAATTTGTATGTAGCAATGTGTTTGGCTCCCCCATATTCTGATAATGTCAACTACACGTATCATCGACCTCAGCTGTGTCATTCACATGGCTGGAAAACTAATCTATAATCCTTGTAACTTCAAAACAGCTTTTACTGAAACCAATCATTTTAAATGCAAAAAATTCTGAATGAAATAAGCAGATTGTATCGATGACTATTTAACCACGTCAACACCAGGAAGTGCTTTACAGGTCCCCTGCCATGGCAACCACTCACCTCTGTTCTATCCAGTCCTGGTGAGTGGCATAGAGCTGAAGTGTGTGGTCCCAGGAGGCAGTCCATTGAGTGTCCCCCTTGGCCACCAGGGGGAGCACCAGGCAAGTAGGCCAGCCACCAGGACTCACATGTAACCCTGTCTCATCGTAGTCGTACACTGTCCCTGCAACACAAGGAGACTTAAGAGAGCTGCATTAAGAAAAGATGGAGAAAGAAATCAAAAGATATGATGAGTGCCAGAGGACTACGAAGCTTGTAACTGAAGTCAAGCTTGTTCAGACAAGAGTTTGAGGAGTTTCGACAAACCTGGGCTAATGTGGAACTGTTGTTATGGCAACTTGTAGCACCTGACATACCAAAGCGCAAAAAAACAAAAAAACAAAAAAAACAAAAAGAGAAGATTTAGAAAGACAGATGATTTACTGCATAGCAAATCAGTGTGTGTGTCTTCAAAGCATATTGGTATGGCAATGTACAACTATTCCATAACACAGGAGTAGAAGTTGGAATGGCATCTCTATCTATTATAGCTTTGAAGTTATTCATGATTTAAAATTTCTAATGGTGTTATTTGGCATAATTTAAATTGCTACAACTTTTACTTTTAATTCATTATTGGGTCAACAACCCCCTAGTAGAAGTTGGAATGACATCTCTATCTGTTATTGTGTTTAAGATATTAAAGATTGAAAATTTCGAATACTGCTAATTAGCATAATTTATATTACTACAACTTTTGTTTCAGATTCATTACATGCGCAATGGTCAACAACCCCCTAGTAGAAGTTGAAATGGCATCTCTATCTATACTAGTCTTGAAGATATTCAAGTTTTAAAATGTCAAATGCTGCTAATCAGCATAATTTAAATGTCTACAACTTTTGCTTTAAATTCATTAGATGCACACTGGTTAATAGCCCCGTAGTAAAAGTTGGAATGACATCTCTATGCATTATACTTTTGAAGATATTCAAGGTTTAAAATTTCCAATGCCCCTAATTTGCATAATTTTAAACATCTTCATTCCTCTGTATAAAATGGTCACACTCCTTGTATGGAGGTACAATCATGCCAAGTTTGGAGTTTCTATATATTCTTATGTTCAGAACGAGCAGGACTCGAACCTGCAACCTTTGGCACCAGCTGCCTAGCTGAAATGAGAAACGCACATATCTACTCAACCAAATCCCCATTCCCATATAAAGAATAGTTCAATGGAAATATTTATGTGTGAGTGCCATATCAACATGGTAATGCAGTATATTTACTGAGTCGGCATTTATTTCCAGAATCGGGGACTTAAATCCACCAGCATTAAGGAAATGCCAAAAATATATATTTTTTATGTTCGGAACGAGCAGGACTCGAACCTGCAACCTGTGGCACCAGTCACCTAGCTGAAATGAGATGTATAATAGTGTCCGAGAAAAGCGTTGGACAAATTTGCTGGTAAAGAAAGAAAGAAAGAAAGAAAGAAAGAAAGAAAGAAAGAAAGAAAGAAAGAAAGAAAGAAAGAAAGAAAGAAAGAAAGAAAGAAAGAAAGAAAGAAAGAAAGAAAGAAAGAAAGAAAGAAAGAAAGAAAGAAAGAAAGAAAGAAAGAAAAAGAAAGAAAAAAAGAAAGAATTAATTTCAGGAAAATCAGAAAAGTGTGTGTTGACATACAAACTTTAAATACCTGGCACAAGAAGCACAGCGTGTATTTTTGAAACTAAAATTAGTTTTTCTGTTTGTTTGTTTTCTTTTTCTCCTACCAGACACTGGAATTATTCACCCTCCAGCTTTAATTTAAAACTCTGGATTCATTTAGGAGGTCACTTGACGTGAAAAAATAAATGACTTCAAGAAATGATACGTACATAAGGTGCATGGGTCCACCAAAAGCACTAAGCGTTTTTCTTTCAATTTTGTTCAACGTCCACTCATACCATTTTTCATTGAGAAGGCCTGTCTGCTGATGTATAGGCCAACAAGCTAACACATTTTATCAAATCAGGCCTACATATGCCTTAGTTAATCTGGTATACACAAAACTCCCTAAAGAGTTTATTTTGTGGGGGGAAATACTTGAAATTATCCACTGTAAGTGCATCCCTACCATTGAAATGAAGAGAGATTAAAACATTTTGCAACATGTTACATTACACATTTCCAAGTTTTTTCCTGTGAGACAGGCTGGGACCCGAAAGTGTTTCATATCTCTAGATCTGGGCCTGTGTGGTTTTTCTGACAGTGCAGTGCTAACTCTTTGCTTTATGAGTAGACCATCTACAGCCCACATATTTCACCATACTTAGGAAGTATCTTCAATGATGGAGATCTGCTCTGGTCCCCTCAGTTGCTAGGCAACAGAACTATGCCTCAGTCATGTTGAAGGCACTTACACCAGTTATGTTACTTAACCATCCAGAAAAACCACTTTTGCAACAAACAAATTTAAATTTTCTAAATATGTTTCACATCTTGCATGTTTTAAAACTTTGTAAATGAGTTTTTGTAACCTTTTCCCTTCTCAAGTTGTTACTTTTACCATAAAGTTAATTTGGCCCTGCTGAATATATAATGAATCTGCCCTGCATCCTGTCAAGTTCCTTGCTGCAGCCCAGGTGGCAGCACAGGATAACAGTTAACGTGACTATGTGCTATTGGAAATATTCGCGAATGTTAACAGCAGAACTGCTCTGCCAGCCTAGGTTTCAAGGCAACACTAAGTTTCCACCATGATAAGGGCACATCAGCAGGGAAGGCTACCTAACTGCCTGAAAAATAATACTTTTTTTCTACCAAAAAAATGCAATTTCTACATATTTCAAGCTTTCGGTATGTTTCAAAAATAAGTGACTACCTTCAGAAGCTTTTCGTCTTCTTGAGTTTTTACTTGTGTTAGAGAAACACATCTGGCCCTGCTCAGGACATGGACTTTTCCCTCCTTTCTGCCAAGTTCCTTGCTGTGGGATAGGGGGCAGCACAGTCTATATGAATATGCCCATATAGACTGACCCAATAAGAACAGAGCAAATGCTGTGTTCTGCTTCCTGTGTTTCCTCTGAGGGGCTCTGCCACTGCTACCATTCCCAATGAAATTGTGGGGGCCCATGCCACGCGGGATTCACCATCTCAAAAATTCACACTCTCAATTTTCTATTTATAGTACATGTATACTTCACAAATAAACAGGAATTTAAAAAATACAAAGTGATACAGAAAGCTTGGCTTGTAATACTGCCCAACTGCTTAGTTCTGGGCCAAGGAACAACTGTTTGATCTATATACCATTGATATTACCCATGATTCATTATGGCTGAATAAAGCAGATCTGTGTGCACTGTAGTTGATGTACCAATTTATTGACACATTACTAAAATTACAGTTTGAACATTTATCTGACTGTTGTTCAGGGCTTGACTGTAGATCTGAAATTGATTCTTACCTCTCGAGTCGGTGACACCAACATGAAGATTTGCCGAGTTCATGTAGTCCCTGAAAAAAAAAAGAGTCATTTAGCAACAGCCTTCTTGGTCTAGTTCACTCGTTCCATCATCCACATCACATAATAATCAGCTTCAGTGACCTTGAAAAGGTAAGTCAAAGTCAGACACATAAAATTATTCACAGGTAATGGTCACCCAATGTTACATAACTTGCAGGACCTAGGCATGTTGCATATAATACACAAAAACTAAACCTAAGCTCAGTTATGGAATATGTTATTACTGGTACCAAGATTTGACATGACATTGAATTTCTTAACTTACTTTGGTACAATTTTTTGGGAAACGGTCACGACGTTTCGACTGCCTTCTAGGAGTCTTGGTCACGTGATGATTTGTGGCGGGTAGAAACCTCTATTCAGAGACCACCGGCCGAAGGTGACCACTTTTTGACCTGCCCTTGAGGTGGTCTCTCAAAACAGGTTTTACTGTACATATTGTGAGTGGCAATTGGGGGGGAGGGCCAGGCCCTATATTAACCCCTAAAGGTTGTTGGATGTTAAACTCTACCAAACACCCCACGAGATGCTTCTACAGTGCAAATTTCATAATAGTAGCTCAATTTGTTGAAAAGTTATTGCATCCGCAACGGCAACAGATGATGGGAAGGATTGACACATGCACAGATGTGATGATGATGGGGTGGGGGTGGGGGTGGGGGATTTTGTATATGGTACCTATCAAGATAAAACAACCTAGGTCAACAGCATTCCCTCATGTGGGATGGCACTAAACCCCCACAATTAAAGGAAAGCTGTTGACTCCTTCATAATGCAAGGGAGAAAGGGTTTTAAACATCAAACAAACTGGTGTTGTGGGGATCACCTCGTGAAACCTGCTACAAAATTCTCACCAAAACAATGTGTTGGCTAAAATATTAGTTGCCATGCCTTGTTTCTTGAAGTCTGTATTTTTAATTTTTCGATCAGAATAACTGATTTGTCAACATTAATATTTGAGAAATTGATGCACCACTGGGGTTTCACAGTAAGAACAAGTAATCATGGTCAAACTATGGATAACCTTGGTAAAAGTATGGCTAACCTTGGTTATACTATGGCTGACCATGATTAAATCATACTCATTTTACTTTTATAAACCTGTGTGTGTGTGTGTGTGTGTGTGTGTGTGTGTGTGTGTGTGTGTGTGTGTGTGTGTGTGTGTGTGTGTGTGTGTGTGTGTGTGTGTGTGTGTGTGTGTGTGTGTGTGTGTGTGTGTGTGTGTGTGTGTGTGTGTGTGTGTGTGTGTGTGTGTGTGTGTGTGTGTGTGTGTGTGTGGTGCAATTAACTACCTTTATTAAAGTACATGTACATGGAATCAAAATTTACCGGCTATTTTGTCATAGAGTATCATCATTGTTTACATGTTGAACATTTTCGCACTTATAAATCCAAATCGACAACTTTGCTACTTTGCTGTCTGATTAGATTATTAATGATTGCATGATGCATGCCTCTGCACAATTTATGAAAGCAAAGTGTAAACCTATATTGCAAATGTAACCATCAAACATGTTGGAGTTGCATGAAACCATAAAAAGTTTAATACCATTACCACGTAAATGTAAAAAAGCTCAATCAGCCCAACATGCTCAGACATCGACACAGACGGATGTGACGGGATCAATTTTATTGTATATTGATTTGTAGTGTAATTATTGGTTGATATGTAATTTATATGATCTATTTTATTTTTCCAGCAACACACAGGCATGGATTCATTTCTAGTGAGAGTAAAAGTGTGAATGCTGGTTTGTGTGTGTTTAAACTTTCCCATAAGTCTCGTATGTTTTCGGTGGAGATCGTAAGATCCATCTATTGTCTTGACATTCTTGGCATTCTTCGCCACTCGCCACTCAGGTGTGCCTTTTTGCGCTTTTGTCTTGCCATTCTGGGCAAATTCAGAGCTGGTGTTCAGACGTGTCTGATACAAGACAAAGAGACAGAGACAAAGACGGAAAGAAATTCTGTGTAAGTTCATTTATTTAATCTGTGCTGTTACCAGGTGTAATTATCTTGAATTTGTATTCCAACATGTATGCAGGTTTTAAGTATTTTGTGAATATTGGCAAAATCTAAAGGTTTTGATAGAAATTGATATTGTGAAAATTTGCTGAAGACATGTCTCGCCACGTGCGTAATCTCTAAGGGCAAATTTATTCTAAATCTTATTCACTTACAAGGTTCCATGAACTCTGAAGTTAGGGGAATGAATTGAGAGACTTATTTATAATATTTTCTTTAGTTCTGTGAGGTAATTTTCGCGGAACTCAGACATTTGATTATTGTTTGAATGGAAAATTTTACTGCGTGCTTTGTGCGCCATTTAGAACATATTGTAAAACTGCATTATTTCTTGTTGCAGTATGATGCACTCCATTTTTTGAGAGATAAGTCCACGTGCAGTTCTGTCAACGAACTGACTTCCATAGTTTTGTGGACAAGAGGTTTAATCTGACACATGTGACAGACCTAAGTCTCAGAAATTGCGTAATCCATTGATGTCCATACTTGTAATAAAGACCCGTCATTCTAACTACCGGCTGGAGTTGTTCATACTCATCATCATAAAAAAGTAGCCCGGTTATATTTGGAGCCCCCAGTGAGATCTTTTCTGACGGGGATACAGGAGCAGCAAGCTGATGGGACAAAGTCGGAACTTCAGAAGCCGTACCTCACAGAGAGCGTACCTGGCAGTGAGTTTGTGGTGCTGCCACCTGGTGTACAGGTAAAGCGAAATGTGCTTGTGCCAAGTTGGGATGCCGTGCGTTGTGCAAGCAGGATTCGACCGACGCTAAGAGTGAACGTCCTGTTCGGTGGGTGTCACCTTGGGTCTTAATATTGGAATTCTAGGAGAAAGTGTATGGCCATTAGTGTTGTCGACGTCATGTACACAACTGATTACTGATCGTGATTATATTAAATCCCCCGGGGGAAAGAGACCACTGTAAGTTGGTTTCATCTGTGAACTTGTAAACACCGGAGCGCAATTGTGTGACATCGTAATTGCGGGTACTCGTCGTCGATTGGTCAACCAGTGACGTCATTCAAGATGGCAGCGCCCATGTCGTTGAGGAACACGCCGGACATTTACTTGGTATTTGTGATATATTTGAATATTTTTTTCATTTTCAGGACAATATAATGTTTTGTAAACTCATAGTCTTTAATTTCATACGAGTTTCAAAGAGTTTGGCGATACAATTGTGTTCAATTTTGTGAAATACTACTTGGTCACAATCGGGTGAGATCCTTGGAAAAAAAAAACCACATTCACTGACTGGGTATTACAGTAATTTAGTAATACTTGACTGGTTTCAGTGGTCAGTGTGAATCAGCTGGTTTGCACATTAGAATTTTGTTTGGTGCACAAGTAATCGATACAAAATTTTCATTAGTTCATTCATTGTGTATATGTCTAGCTGTATTTGTTCTGGAGTATGAAATATTTCAGGACAGCAGGTGCATGATCATGGTGAGTGACAAGGTTGTAAATTCAGTATTGCAATACTATTGCCATTGACATTGACAGGTACATGGATTATTCAAGTTATTGGTACATGACTGATTTTGTTCACGTTAATTTGCATTCTGTGTGATAATATTTATGAGTATATTGAAAGTTTATTGAACATGGATGGGTTATTGCTGAAGAACAAAATGGAGTGTGTCATGAAGCATTGGAGGTCACAGTGATGATACAAGCCTACTTAGACTTAGTGTATTCTTGTGGTATTGAATAGACATATGCACCTGGTAAATCATTAGGGGTGATTGGCTGGTGATCATTGCTAAAAGGTAAGAGTATAAACAGTGGGTTGCCTTTGTACATATCGTCTGTTTAAGTTGTGTGATATATGTTGGGTTATTATTATTGTTGTTACTGCGCGCATATTGATATACCGGTATTTAATTGTGTATAGGTGACAGCATATATTTATACTTTATTTTGACACATGACAGTTGACTTGTTGACTTGACATTTTGTATATAAATTCAAGGTCATTGGGTCAAGGTCAATATTTCCACTTTGAGACTTGCAGTCATTCTTGACAACTATATAGGGTGTCTGTGACTGTGTACTCTTGAGATTGATGCATGATGTTTAAATGTGCAGTGAAAGAAAGACATTTTCAGGACTGAGTGTACTTTTCTTTCAGCATATAAATACAGGTGGGCTGACAGTTGGATTTTATATTGAATGCAGACTCGGTTACCTGTGAAATGACCAATTGATTTTTGTTTGCAGGTTTTGCAGGTTGGGAAACAAAATCAAACATTGACAGCTTACGTGAGATTGAACTTGTTGACTTGTTTATTTATTCACCTGTATTGAAAAAAAACTCTGGTTACCTGTTGACATGTTGAATAAAATACAACTTCACATGGTGTAACTTTTTGATGTTGCATACATACACATAGAGGTTGTGCATATGCATGGTCTGTGATACATTACACTACATGATTGACTTGTTTGCATTCATATTTATACTTATGATTGATGTTGCACATTGCGAATAAACTTGTATTTGCGTGATAATGGCACAATTTTGCGCAATACAGGGAAGCTAACACTTGCGCATTACCATTGTAGTTTTCAAGCTTAGGACATTTATTTTCACTTGGGTAATTGAATAGAGTTTGTTTGAATAACGAACTTGGTTTGATTATCACATGGATTACTAGATGAGGCTTGTAGTTTTATTGAGATATTCATAGGTGAAGCTTTGAAAAGCAACTGGTGAATTTTTGTGGTGTCATTAATTGAATAGAGATTGGTTGTCTTTATTCAGTTATACAATTTGCATAAACTTGTGTTTCATATTGCTCACTCGTTGACTGAAATACAACAGTGATTCAAGATGGCCATGACAGATGATGAAATCCAAAAAATGGTTGGTCACCTCAAAGACTTGGGAATTAAACCTGAACTTGATTCTAAGGAAGATTTTCAAAGTTGGATCAAGTCTACTGCAGAGAGTATGGGACATGCTCCAAGCCCCCAATCTGCAGTATATTTTCCAAGTAAATTTCAGCATTTTCCAAAACTTTCTCCTTTTTGCGGTGATGAAAGGAAAACTACCACATATGAAGTTTGGAGAAATGAAGTAGAGTGTATTCAGACAGAGGGTCACTCTGAGCAGACGGTGGCACAGGCAATTAGGAGTTCACTGAGAGGTGTTGCCTTGCGTATCCGTGCTCGTTTAGGTCCTGAGGCTACTGTAAAGGATATCATAGCCAAATTTGATAGTGTCTATGGTGTTGTGGATCAAGGTGAGATGCTACTTGCGAGATTTTATTCAGCTCGACAGACCGAAGAAGAAGATGTCGTAGCATGGAGTTGTCGCTTAGAGGATCTCTTAGCCAAGGTCAAGGACAAGGGTTATGTTGAGGAAACACAAATGGACTCAATGCTGAGGTCTATGTTTTGGAGCGGTTTACAGCAGAACCTGAAAGATGTGACAGGACATCTGTATGATCGCATCACAGAATTTGATGAACTCAGGGTTGCAGTGCGTCGATTTGAACAAGACAGGAAACAGAGGAAGACAGAAAGTAAGGACATAAAGAAAGCTCAAGCCAAAGCGGCTGTTGAAATTTCTTCAGGATCGGAGCTGGGTGAAGTTAAGGCCACGTTGAACCAACTCATGACTGAAATGAAGGGCATGAAGGACAATCAAGAGAAGTTTGAGAGAGACTTTCAACAGTTTAGGAGTGGTTCAGGGTATAGCAATCAGGGGGGACGTGGTAGAGGTAGAGGTAGAGGAAGAGGAAGAAATTTTCCACCACAGGTCAGTAGTGATTCTCACCAGGGTGAGGGTTCATCAGCTGCTCCTCCACAGCAAGAGACTGCTGGTGATATAGTTTGTTACAGATGTGGACAGGCTGGTCATGTTGCGATAGGATGTAGAGTGAGGTTGGATCATATTAGGCGAGATCCTTTAAACGGGAACAGGCCTACATAAAGCGGCGGATGTCAGGCCAGGAGTCCACATCATATTATCAATGTCGCCAAAAAACCTCACCCAGTTTAGTTGGCGAGGCTATGGAAAGTGATATCTCTGTTGAGGGATTTGTGACCAAAGCTCTTTTGGACACAGGTTCTACTGTGTCAACAGTTAGCCGTACATATTATGATCAATATTTGAAGCATGTTCCTTTGCAGCCTTTGGATGTTTTACTCAAGGTTGAGTGTGCTGATGGGAAATTACTTCCCTATGATGGATATATAGAAGTAGATTTGAAGTTTGCAGGTGTTGGATTGTCAGATGGCCAAAGTACTATTGAGAAGTGTTTATTTTTGGTGGTTCCAGCTAACCAATACAATAGTTTTGTCCCACTCATTGTAGGTACAAATATCTTGTCTTCCTTGCTTGAACGGGAGCGTGAACACTTCGGTGCAACATTTTTACAAAAGGCTGAACTAATTACACCAATTTATTTAGCTTTGAGGTGCATCACTCTAAGAGAGAGAGAGTTAGCTAAAAACAACCATTGTTTGGCAGAAGTGAGATTGAGTGGAGATGGACCAGTCATTATTCCTCCAAATTCAAAGGCCGAGTTAGATGGTTTTGTTGATAAGGGATTGTCTTTCCCTAAAGTCTGTGCATTGCTTCAAAGCACAGAAGGTTCAGCACTCGCTGATGATGTTGATGTCATTCCCTCTTTAGTAACTTATTGTGCCAAAGGTGCACTGCAGGTGTGTGTTGCAAATGCCAGTGCAAAGACCTTTATTATCCAGCCAAGAGCTTTGTTGTGTGAACTCCAACACGTTAACATTGAGGAAATGGGCATAGATGAGAACACAGTGTCTGATGTTTTGGAGAAAGTTGAAATAGATGAGGGTGATGTTTCTAAAGAAGACATACAAACATTAAGACAACTTTTGGACAAGTACAGAGCAATCTTCTCAACAGGTGATCTTGACATAGGACACACAACTTTGCTGAAACATCGCATTGATTTGACTGACGAAGTGCCTTTCAAGCAACGCTACAGAAGAATACCTCCCCCAATGTACCCTGAGGTGACAGAGCATCTTCAGCAACTTTTATTAGCTGGCATCATTCAACCATCTTTCTCACCATGGTCGTCAAATGTTGTTCTTGTCCGCAAAAAGGATGGGTCATTGAGACTCTGTATAGATTATCGTCAGTTGAACCAGAAGACCGTGAAAGATGCATATGCCTTACCTAGGATAGAAGATATTTTGGATTCATTGGCCGGTAACAGTTATTTCTCAGTGTTAGACATGAAGTCTGCGTATCATAATATTGAGATTCTGGATGAGCACAAATGCAGGACTGCTTTTAGTGCTGGGCCACTTGGGTTCTTTGAGTATAACAGAATGGCTTTTGGGCTCACAAACTCACCAGCAACATGTCAAAGGTTGATGGAGGAGTGTCTCCGTGGCTTAAACACCAAAATTTGTTATGTTTTCATCGATGACGTAATAATTTTCTCTAGAAATCTTCAGGAACATTTTGAACGCTTGGAGAAAGTGTTCAGTAGGTTTGCTGAGACTGGGTTAAAGTTAGCTCCATCAAAGTGTTCGTTTTTGAAGAGAAAGGTTAAGTATGTTGGGCATATTGTTTCTGAGAAGGGAATTGAGCCAGATCCAGGGAAAGTAGAGAAAGTGGTTGATTGGCCACAGCCTCAGAATCCGGAAGATGTCCGTAGCTTCCTTGGGTTTGTCGGTTATTACCGGAGATTCATAAAGAATTTCGCAAATATTGCTCGACCTTTAACAGATTTGATTCCTGTGGCTGTCAAGGGAAAAGGAAAGAAGAAAAAACAACAGAAACCTCCAGAACTGTGGGTTTGGGGTGAAGATCAAGTTAAGGCATTTGAGCACTTAAAGCAGTGTTTAATCAATCCTCCTATACTAGGTTATCCAGATTTCAATAAGTCCTTTGAAGTCCATACTGATAGTTCAGGCCTAGGGCTTGGGGCCATTTTATATCAGGAACAGGATAGTATTAAAAGAGTTATAGCTTATGCTAGCAAGAGCTTAAGCAAAGCTGAAAAGAAATACCCAGCTCACAAGCTGGAGTTTCTTGCCCTTAAGTGGGCAATTACCAAGAAGTTTAGCGATTATTTATGTGGTAGCCATTTCAAAGTGATCACTGACAATAATCCTTTGACTTTTGTATTATCATCTGCCAAGCTTGATGCTACGTCTCAGCGATGGGTGGCTGCACTTGCTTCTTATGATTTCCATATAGAGTATCGTCGTGGCATGGCTCACTCAGATGCTGATGGAATGAGTAGGCACCCTTCTCTTAAGGAGGAAGAGAGGACTGTTATCTCTAAGGAAACCATCCAAGCCCTGTGCAAGAGAAGTTATGCTATTCCTTATGTGGAAACTGTTGCCATGTCAGCTGCACCATTGAATGTCTTCACCCAAGAACAAGAATCTATCTTTAAACAGAATGTACAAGTAGAGCAACAGCAAGATCCAGATCTCAGGTGGTGGATACCGTATGTGAATAAAAGGGAAAAGCCTACAAGGAACATCATTCCTGATGGAAGTGTTCATCGTATATTGTTTAACAACTTTAACAAGCTGAAACTCAAGAGTGGTGTCTTATACCGCCAAGTGGAGCATGATGAAGAGTCCAGGGATCAGTTGCTGTTACCAAGGTCTCAAGTAGAAGTTGTACTTAAAATGATACACGATCAGATGGGACATTTGGGAAGAGAGAAAACTATATCAGTTCTTAAGGATAGATTTTACTGGTGTGGAATGCATAAAGATGTGGATGAATGGATCAAGAACTGCCCAAGGTGTATTTTGCAGAAGTCTGCAACAAATGCAAGAGCTCCTCTAGTCAGCATTTCCACAAGTCAACCACTTGAGTTGGTCTGCATGGATTATTTATCATTGGAGACATCAAAAGGCGGATTTAACAACATCCTCGTCATTACAGACCATTTCACAAGATACGCTTTAGCTATACCAACTAAGAACAGCACAGCTAAGACTACAGCTGAAGTTTTCTTCAATCATTTTGTAGTACATTATGGTCTTCCGCAACAGATCCATCATGATCAAGGAGCATGCTTTGAAAGCAAGTTGATGAAGGAACTGTGTAAAATCTTAGGAATTGAGAGGTCTCATACTACACCTTACCATCCAATGGGCAATGGACAATGTGAGAGGATGAACCGTACATTGCTGACCATGTTAGGAACTCTTGAGAGTGATCAAAAGCAAGACTGGAAATCACATGTTGCAGCCATGGTACATGCTTACAACTGTGCTCGTCATGAGACAACAGGATACACTCCCTATTTCTTAATGTTCGGCCGTGATCCTTTGCTGCCAGTTGATCTGGTATTTGGGTTGAGTGAAGAGCATGAGGAAGCATCATATGTGGAAAAGTTGAAAGCAAGGCTTCAAAATGCTTATCACCTGGCATCAACTCGTGTGGAAACACAGCAGTCAAAGCAAAAGGAGCAGTATGACACAAGGGTAAGAGGTGCAGTGATCAACAAGGGTGACCGTGTGTTGGTAAAAATTGTGGCTTTTGATGGCAAGCACAAGCTCTCAGACAAATGGGAAAATGACCCCTACATAGTTATAGACCAGCCAAATACAGATATCCCAGTGTATGTAGTACAGAAGGAGACGGGTGAAGGACGACAAAGAACCTTACACCGCAATCTGTTACTGCCTATCAGTGGAATTTCCTTTGACAAGCGTGGAAAGTCTGTCTCTGCATTCAGAAAGAAGAGTAGGCCAGTTCTCAGATCTAGAAGATTAGAGGAGGCTGAAGACAGTTTTGTGTCCTCAAGTAGTGAATCTTCCGACGATGATATTGTTGTGACATATCGTGGTGCTGAGCACAGTGCTCCAGATGATGTCATTTCTGAGGGGGAGGAGAGTGAGGCACAAACTCAATTAGCTTGGAGTGACACACAGACTCATGCTGAGAATGAAACACAGGCTCAAGCTGAGAGTGGAACACAGGCTCAGGCTATTAATCCTACAGAGGAGCAAGTAGAGGGGGACGCCCCGAGAGAGGCCTCTGTAGGTGAAGATGCAGCAGAACAGGACACGACTGATCAGGAGAATCAGTTAAATACTGGTAGCCAAGAGGGTGCAGCTGCACCACAGGGTTTGCAGCGGGAAAGGAGGCCACCCAATTGGTTGACCAGTGGAGATTTTTACACGTTTTTGCAACAAACTGACAAGCAAGATTGCATACATGTAGAACCAGATTGGAAAGTTCGTGTTGCTTGTTTGGAAAGATTACTGAACAGTGGAGCACTTCAGGGCCGTGAATTAGAAGCTTCCACAATGATACTGAAAATAATTGGAGGAAACACATGATTATTTTCTTGCATGCTGAATTTGTTTGATGAAAAATGGTATAATTTTTTTTACAGCTGTTTCTTGTATTACAGAAACCAGAGTTAACAGCTGTTTGATTATTGCAGGAACTAGAGTAACAAATGTCTTATTGTATTACAGGAACCAGAGTTACAGCTGTCTTATTGTATTGCAGGAACCAGAAGAACAGCTGTCAAATTGAATTTGAATAATTATATAAATGCAATGCTGATTGTAGATTTATTTCAGATATTAACTTTTCACCTGGTTATGTCGGGACGACATTTCACAGTCCAGGGGAGGATGTGACGGGATCAATTTTATTGTATATTGATTTGTAGTGTAATTATTGGTTGATATGTAATTTATATGATCTATTTTATTTTTCCAGCAACACACAGGCATGGATTCATTTCTAGTGAGAGTAAAAGTGTGAATGCTGGTTTGTGTGTGTTTAAACTTTCCCATAAGTCTCGTATGTTTTCGGTGGAGATCGTAAGATCCATCTATTGTCTTGACATTCTTGGCATTCTTCGCCACTCGCCACTCAGGTGTGCCTTTTTGCGCTTTTGTCTTGCCATTCTGGGCAAATTCAGAGCTGGTGTTCAGACGTGTCTGATACAAGACAAAGAGACAGAGACAAAGACGGAAAGAAATTCTGTGTAAGTTCATTTATTTAATCTGTGCTGTTACCAGGTGTAATTATCTTGAATTTGTATTCCAACATGTATGCAGGTTTTAAGTATTTTGTGAATATTGGCAAAATCTAAAGGTTTTGATAGAAATTGATATTGTGAAAATTTGCTGAAGACATGTCTCGCCACGTGCGTAATCTCTAAGGGCAAATTTATTCTAAATCTTATTCACTTACAAGGTTCCATGAACTCTGAAGTTAGGGGAATGAATTGAGAGACTTATTTATAATATTTTCTTTAGTTCTGTGAGGTAATTTTCGCGGAACTCAGACATTTGATTATTGTTTGAATGGAAAATTTTACTGCGTGCTTTGTGCGCCATTTAGAACATATTGTAAAACTGCATTATTTCTTGTTGCAGTATGATGCACTCCATTTTTTGAGAGATAAGTCCACGTGCAGTTCTGTCAACGAACTGACTTCCATAGTTTTGTGGACAAGAGGTTTAATCTGACACATGTGACAGACCTAAGTCTCAGAAATTGCGTAATCCATTGATGTCCATACTTGTAATAAAGACCCGTCATTCTAACTACCGGCTGGAGTTGTTCATACTCATCATCATAAAAAAGTAGCCCGGTTATACGTACACTTGACAAGTGTTAAAAGTAATATGGGCCTGACTAAAAAACTGTGGGCTGCAGAGCATTTGCAAGATGTCCCTTATATTCCAAGTGGCCATTTGACCTTGACCTTCAACTCAGATTAAACTAGACATGCCTTTAACGCAAGCATTGACTAAAGGGTCCGCTATTTGCTCAAATCAGTTAATGGTGACACCAAAATCTAATCAGTTCACCTAACCAGGTAAGATAAGCATATTGCCAAATTTGAGCAAAATACATGGAGGCATTCTGTGGATATCGCGGCAATGACAATGTGCACATCTGGACGGACATCAGGATAGATGGACGGACAACCCGAAACAGATAAGCTCCCTCCATGGGGCGGACCCTTTAAAATTGTTAGTGTTCAAAATGTGCACCCCTCATGTAGCTTTCCATACATGGTCTGTTTGTTCAGATCACGTAATACCTTTTCCAGTTATTGACGAAAAAGAATAAACTTGGACAGGTGTCATGATCCAAAATAACTGGGTCATGGTGACCGAAAAAGTAGGTCACCAAGTACGGTGCATGTACATTGTAATCAAGTGCAATTTTGATCTGGAGGCTCAATAATTTGATTGATGTCCAAGCTACAGACCACCATTAAAAAGTCACCTCTTTCCACTTTACAGGCATGGTGACCTCACAAAAATAGGTCAAGGTCACTGATATTACATTTAAAATTCTAACTCTAGACATGGTCTACATATCCTATAAATTTGGCAAGTCTAATCTAATTACTTTTTGATAAATGGAATTTTATATCTTAAAACAAACTTTGGCACACAGTTTCTATCAAATTACACGTGGCACCACTAATATCAAAAGCCACTCAGATTTTTACCTCCTCCACAATCCCGCTAAATTTCATGAAGATCTATCACACATTAAGGATGCTAAAGTGCTCACAAGATTTTCACATTTTGACCCATAGATTACAAAATACTGCAGCTGGCACCACCAATATCGAACTCGACCTAGATTTTCATACACTCAATAAGTCCTGAAAGTTATATGGGGCTATCTAAAAGACTGTGGACTGTATTGCCCTCACAAGCAAAAATTTACGGATGGCTGGGCAGACAGATGGACACAAGGCACTTGTGTGATCGCATAAGCTCTGCCACCTTTGGTCAGCAGAGCTGAAAAGGCGGCTACTTTACTTCTGGATAGTCATTATGACAAGTGGACTAAATATGTTAGAATACAGTAATACCTGCTCTAAAGATTACTCTCAGGGACAAGCACATCTGTCTCACCACCACCCTTTCCAGACAATACAGTTACAACTGATTTAAGACCACTGTTATAAGAGACCACCTGGATTTTGTGACCACATTTCTGATGGCACAATAGTCTAGATTCTTTGTAAATTGACCTCTAATTTAAGATCATCTGCTACACATAACCATTCCTGGCTGGCAGAAGGGGTAGTCTTAACCCTTTCCCCCTTGAATTAAGACTGAGTCAACAGCTTTCCTTGGCATGGGTTGGGCACTTAGTGCCCAACCCATGCCAAGGAAAGCTGTTGACCTGGGGCATGTGATCTGGATAAGTCTGATGTATATTTCTCAGTCAAATTGTTTCTCATAACTGTTGAAATTAGTTGAAAACACTGAAGCAGACGACATTTGACCACCAGCCAGTTTTGGCCAGTTTGAGGGGGAAAGGGTTAAGAGCAGCTGCTAATATACAGCCTATTTCCCTAATAATAATTTACCTGAATTTTAAGACCACCAATATGGACTACAAGACCACCATTTGATTTGATTGCAATAAGGGTGGTGATAAATAGTAGGTAGCACTGTAGGCAGAAAACATGGGGGCCAAAACATTTTCAATAGCACAGGAAATGTACATACATGTATTCAAATGTGCAAAACAAATCTGGTAAGTTCTGCGTTCAATTACTGCGACCATGACCATAACCTCACAGAGGTTGAACGCATGGCTGACCAGGCAGTATATCTATGTAAAAAGACAACCAGGGTCATCCATATTATATCACCCACCACTTAATGACTGTGGTGTGACCTCAGTAACCCTGACTGAATCTTAGATAAACATGATTGGGTCTTGCATTATTAATTATCCAAATGTACCCAATTCCCCTAAAGTTACTCAAATATTAGCTAAAAGTGACAAAGATACATGAGCCAAATCACATTCCTTCAACCAGACCAATTCTATATTTTTCATTAGTAGGCTGGTAATAATGATATATTTAATCCAAACTAAACAAATTTGAAATGTCTTCAGTCAAGACTATACAGTGGTATCTCTTTTGAGAGACCGCCCCTACGGTAGTTCAAAATGTGGTCTCTCAAAACAGGTGGTCTTTCATTAGAGGTACAACAACATGGAAAAGATAGCGCAGAGTTTTGAGAGAGCGGTCTTAAAAAGATATGCAGTCTCTCATAAGAGGGGTCTCTCAAGAGAGGTACCACTGTACATGTCATTGTATACATTGTTTTTACTTGATCAAAGGGAACCACAATTTGTGTTTAAAACACAAAATGATTATCCTGCATGGTCATGCTGAAAATTAAAAAAAAGTGTGGAGTTCCAAAGAACTTCTTGGTTGTTTTTTGCATGTGTTTTTTTTAAATCTTTATTTTGGCATAACACTTGACAATTAAACAAAAGTCCAAAGCTTCAGTCATGTTTGTTTGTGATGTTTATCTATTATTATTTTCTTCTTTTTTTTTTTTTGACTGCAAGACCGCAAGGCATCTTTCAAGTACTGAACTCACATCAGCTAAAGTTTCTCACATTTTGGGGTGTAATAACAGCTCATTGAAAAGACAATCTTGACTTGGAAATTCCAAGCAGGCAGCTGGAGTAATGACTGGGTGAAGTAAGTAGACACATATTTGAGAATGCATGCCAGGGGTTAAAATCAGCTGTCCAGAGCAATCTGAGTTATGTTAAAATTTCTCAAGGTCAAGTACTTTATAAGAGGGGGCCAAAGACTTACATCTGTGGTTCAGAGCAACAATTATTCCTACATTGTGTGAACGGAGAATTTCAATATAATCATTAATGGTAAAAGATCATGTCTCTGACATATAACTTGCAGTCTGAAGGAATCCTGACCCTTGAAAACATATGTTTATTTACCCCCTAATCATTGACATAGATGACCACCCATTGTACACCCTCTTGTGAAATAGGTTAGTTGGTATTGATGTATTGTTACAACATGCAAGCAGTCACTCGAGTAAAAATGGCCCAGGGCAGGCTAAATCTTATACATGTACATTGATTCACATACTTTGTCAAGGTCGATTCACTCTCAATCATAAAAAGATCACTGACCATGAAAGAATTTGGTTTTAACCATTCCCCGCTTTATCAAGATCAAGGCAAGAGGAGTTTACACAGGAGCAACCCTGTACCCTCCGTCAACATATGTTTCAACCAAGAATAAGTCGAAGGCTTACTTTGTGTGTTTTAGGCACAAGGTACCTGCGTATAAGGTATCCAGGAACCTAGCGCCTGCTCTGCACCAATTCAATCTGTTGACCCAGGACATACTGTCCTCATGTAATATGAGTTTTGTTCAAATATTAAATATTCTCATAAAATCTTTTCAATTTCCCTGAAATACATGTAATTTGTGATACAAAGATGGCATTGAACCCTCAATCCTAATGGTACAGTGAAACCTTTCTTCAGTTCCCACCCTTTGGGACGCCCAACCTATGGACTCTCCAGGCATGTGGTCTTTTGACCCTTTCCCCCTGAGACCGACCAAAACTGGCTAGTGGTCAAGTGTTGTCTGCTTCAGTGTTTTCAACCAGTCTCAACAGTAAAGAAAAACAATTTGTCTGAGAATCAGAGAATATCTATCAAGATAATGTGCCCCACATTAACAGCTTTCCTTACTGCCCAACCCATGCCAAGGAAAGCTGTTGGCTTGGACTTACTTCAAGGGGAAAAAGTTAAAGGGAGATACCTCATGAATATGGTGAAAAGTACAAAACAAAGTCCAGTAGTGACCCTCTTGTACGGCCCCTCTTGTCAGAAGCCACCTCTCTGACAAAGCCACCATTTTCACGCACCAAGTGTGACATTACCATTACATTGTACACTCCCTAGAGAGGCCATTTCTCTTATTTAGGCAACTTCCAGCGGCATTTTGGGGTGGAACTATATGAGGGGTACTGCTGTAAGTTGAAATGGTGGTCGTTCAAGACAGGTGGTTTCACATATGAGTGGTCTCTGAAGGCACGGATCACTGCAGTCACAACAAAAGGTGCACTGACTTGAACTATAACTATTCCAGAATTTTAGAATATAATACACAAATGTCCCCAAGACCCCGTGGCCACCAACCTCTTGACCCCCTAATGACCTTGAAAATAAGTCAAGGTCACTGAATGTTAAACTTGTCTGAGCGTTTCATGAGGGGCTTCCATAGTGCGAGTTTCATGGTGAGAGCTCAATTTGTTCAAAAGTTATCCCACCTGCAAGCATAACAGAGTGAAGCATCTGTAGACGGACAACGTGATGCCAATAGGCCCACATGTATTATGTCAGCTGATAAGGCAGAGGGGCAAAACTTCCTTGAAAAGAGAGTTCATTTTATTCGACTAGCAGCATCCCTGAAGTTCCAGAGAAGATAAGGCCAACAGCTGTCCTTGGCGCGCTACAAGGGCAAGTCACCCCAGGTGCCCAGGAATGGGCTCAAAACACATCGCAGATAGAAGCTGACCCAAACTTTCACACAACACTGAAACGGTTAATATCTGATCAATTTGAAGGCAAAAAGGTTCATGTAAATGCAAGCACCAGACAGGTCACTTGAGTTATTGCATTAGAGAAAAAAAGGGTGGAAGTTACCCAGCTTGCTCTATTTACTCCGCTGAATGTGTCACCATGGTGCTAAATGATCACCATGATAGGTCTCACAATGTGAACATCCAGCGCAGCCCCTGTCCTGCATACACAGTGTACATACAATGAAGAGCTCACATATTTCTTAACCCTTCCTGCAGACTGAGGCAACAGTTTTCCTATATCATGGCTGGGTGCATGATTGGCTGAGTGCTGACACGCCCACCTTTCACCTCCACAACCCGGGTTTGATTCTTAGCCCTTACGGAGCAAATGGAGAGCTTTCCTTCCACGCTGATTGTGTATGTTTTTTAACCACTTGGTTTTATTAACCGGTAGTGTTCCTGCTTATAGACTGAGTACAAGTAACATTTGTCTACGTCTATGTCTATGGTAGTCTATCAGTGCTTCAGTTTCCTCCACCAGACAAAAGGTTAGGATGTGTGTGTCTACATCTGTGCTGTAAAGTGCTTCCACCAGGTTTTTTTTATTTTTCAGGGGGTCACAAGAAGGAAAATTCAGGTGAGTATCTAGACTAGATTTTCATCAATTTTGCATATGCATTTATAAATAAACAAGATTTGTGACCCCTTAGAATTTTCTCAGAGGGCATTTCAGGTTTTGAGAGTGTAATATACCCTTATTTGGGGGTTAAAGGAAACACTGTTCTTTTCAGCATCCATATAAAACTAATGCATCTCCTATACATTACTCCAGCCTTGGAAAGGAAAGTTGTTGACCTAGGGCATATTCCATCAGAATCCTAATGAATCCCATCTACAATTCTCACATAAAAACATTTTCTTTTAACAAAGAATTTCAGCAAAAAGAAGTAGACATGCTAGATTTCCATGGGGGGGGGGGGGGGGTGGAGGGGCAGGTGTTTTTTATGGGGTTTTTTGTGTTTTAAAACTTTATTTTCTGTATCTGAAAAGTATATAATGCATTTTTTTTACCCTTTTTGATGATCATTTTGAGCACCTTTTATGTTAAGGACAAATAAACTGCGATAAATAGGATTTTAAAATCAACACAACTTTGTAGCGGAAAAACATGTACATGTACACATATTGTCACTAAGTCCACACCAAACTCGTCCTTAGCCTCTGTACCTGCACCCATGCCCTGAGCTCTAGATAGTTCTGACATTTTCTCCTGTTTGGCTGCTCTGCAAAGCAGATATTCAGTGCAAAATGATAGTTTTGCAAAGATAGCGATACATGACTTGTCAGGTAAGATGTTTAAGTTCAAATTTTTCCAAAACATGCAGGTTGCTTTTGCAATTTTCACACAATGTAAACTCCATTTTAGTGATATGCAGTCTGCGACCAATCTATCATCTCAGTCAGTAAATAAAGTCTTGCTATTGACATGCTGATCAGGGACAAATAAACAGAGGGAAAACTTGAAGATGCTGGCCCAAAAATATCTGAACAAGCAGTTGAATTTTGATCCAAAAAATCCTCCCTTTATGAAGACCAAATTGTCCTCCTCTTAGCATCATTTATGTATAAACCCATTATCAGCATCACTCCATTTCACATTAACCCTTTCGCCCTCAAATCGGCCAAAACAGGCTGGTGGTCAAATGTCGTCTGCTTCAGCGTTTTCAACTGATTTCAACAGTTATGAAAAACAATATGACTGAGAAATGTACATGAGACTTATCAAGATCACATGCCAAGGAAAGCTGTTGACTCAGTCTTAATTCAAGGGGGAAAGGGTTACTAGACTACAGGTGTGAACCTTTGGCTGTCCATGAAGGTTGTATGATCCATCAGAAATGTCTTCACGAAATACATTAATTTGACACAGAATGTTAACTATTTTCACTTTTGTTTTTTGACTGCAGAATGGCTGGGCCCTGTGTATATTAACAGGATCTGCATCAAGAATCAACAAAAACGACACAAATATTCAGCACTTAAAGTTACTGAGTAAACACAGAAGAAAAAGAAAAAAAAATGCACCTAGTCAAGCCATACAATAGACTCAGTCCTACTTTAATGTGTACGAGTCAAGAAAGCACCGTATTTGGAAGTCCTTGCAAATTGGCAGATTACGTAGGTAAGAAGATTATATATCTACAGTGATCCTTCTCTCACAAGGCCCTTGTAACAAGTGAAAAGTGGGCCCAATAGCAGTGTAACCTATCTTAACCCTTTCTGTGCCAAATTTTGGACTGATTTAACAGCTTTTCTCGGCGCGCATTGGGTGCACTGTGCCCAACGCACGCCGAGAAAAGCTGTTGACCGAGGGTTTTCTCTCTGGAACTATAGGCATTCTGGTACTTGAATGAAAGGTCTTTTTACGAGGAATACGAATCTGAGGTCCTTATGATAATTCAGACTAGTTTGACTTTTTAAAAGTAGATCGACTTAAGAAGTGATTGGCACTGAAAGAGACCACCCCCTGGGGATGACCAAGTTGTGGTCATACAAGACAGGTAGCCTTCAAAAGAGGTACCTATGACATTAAGAAAGGTTTCCAATGGAGGTCTATATAACATTAAAAAAGGTCTTTTAAAGACAGGTGGTCTCTCATTGAAGTGTCTCTCAAAAATGGGGACCGTTATAGTAGCTTTTCACAAGCTGGGTGGTCTCTGTGGCCAATAAGGTGACAGCAACATAAATACATGGACTGTCAGCCAATTAATCAGTGTCCTTTACAAGTGGCAGGCTGTGGTGAAAGGGGCCTCTCTAAGACAGAGTCCACTGTAAGCACTTCAAGGCATGTATGTAATACGTACCAATAACAGTGGAAGGAATCTGATCTTGCCAAGTAAGGGGGGGGGGGGGAGAGAGAGAGTCCCAAGCCATGATCACACCATCTTGTGTTGGTAACACGTCACCTCAAGTCATTCCATTTCATTACATTGCAACAATCTTTTTTTCTTCTCGATTTTTACTTGGAATTATCATGCAAATTCCACTCTTCTAAGGCCATCCTAAATGTAATTAGCAATATGCCCTTATAACAAGGGGGGAAATAAAATCAAAGAACCATACTTGATGCATAAAGAAATGGCCTCTCATGGGGGGGGGGGGGGGGCGATTTATAAGTGGGGGACCACTAGTACTGTACTCAGGATAAGCACAGATTTTAATACTACAAGTATATGTACAAGCATGCCTTTAACCCTTAAAGTACTAATCACAGCTATAGTCGTTTTCTCATTACCGTTAAACATAATATAATGATTAAATGATTCAAATTCCTCATGAAGATACCTTTCACTCAAATACTAGCAAGCTTAGTCTAAAGCAAAAAGTAGTCTTACTAAACAGCTTTCCTCGGGACACTTTGCGTGCAGTGTCCCGAGGAAAGCTGTTGACTCAATCTTAAATCAGTGCTTTAAGGGTTAATTATTAGATACATGTCCTTGAATTTAACAGCCCTATATGTGTATGTGTGTGTGTGCGCGCATGTGTGTGCGTATTTATGAATCAAACCTTGGTCTCTACATTTCCAAGTCATGACCCATGTGCTGAAAAGGTGGCCAGAGCTTGACTTATTATGCAGTGATATCTGCAGCTCAAAATAGCGGGATGGATTAATTAATCCTGCGATAAAAGTTGCCCTTTCCTCTTGCAAAGCTGGACAGACCACTAGCAGACAATGTCAAAAACAATGACCATAGCTTACCACCATACAGCATGGTAATCATTACAGTGGTACATATACATGTATCTGCTATTTCTGACCATTCTTACTACCACAAAGTGGTCAGGGGTCTTCAAATACAGGTATTGAAAGTGAAAAGATATATACAATTATGTCATCAAATCAGAACCTAAAATTTGTCAACAACCCCTGTCTGGATTTTAGACAAGCTAACTTCCATAACTTTCCTGGTTTTCAGTGACCTGTACAGACCCTGATTAAGACTGAGTCAACAGCTTTCCTTGGCATGGGTTCAGCACTAAGTGTCCAACTCATGCCAAAGAAAGTTGTTGACCTACATCATGTGATCTTGACAGGTCTCATCTACAATTCTCAGTCAAATTGTTTTCCTTTACTATTGAAATTAGTTGAAAACACTGAAGCAGACGACATTTGACCACCAGCCAGTTTTAGAAGGAAAGGGTTAAACTGCATGACCACTTTGGGCACAAGGTATGTCCATCTAAATGATCTGAAATCAGAAAGGTTATTAAACTTAAGTTTTTCAGGTCACAGACCCCCCCCCCCCCCCACTCAAAACTAGCAGGTGATCAAGTGTTGTTCGGTTGAATGTTTTTCATTAATTTCATCATGACAGTAATGAAGAACAATTTGAATGTGAATTGTAGATGAGACCTATCAAGATCATAGGACGCAGGTCAATAACTTTGCTGGGCATTTGCACCAAACCAAGAAAGTTGTCGACTGTCTTAATCCATGCACCTGACAACATCTTATCACATGCAATGGGAATCTTCTTCCCAATTCTTGTACAACATGTTTAATATTAAAGACTGAGCTGGGCCAGAATTTCGACGAGAATCCATTTACGTAAAGATTCTCCTGAACTTGTCTTTCTTTAAAAAGAAAACTAATTGACAAGAATCTAAATAGATTCTCGCAAAATTTTGCAAAATTCTAGCCCAGATGAGGAAAATACATGAATTTTCCTGATTTTCATGGTGCAGTTTACCAAAAATTGGTAAAATTGCTATTACAAAGTGTAAAGAATGACAAATGAAAGAGGCACATGTCCCATCACATGGCATCCGAACAGATTGGAAACTGGGGCTACCACATTTTTTGTGCAGAAACTGGTGACCTTTTTATGTCAGTGATCTCTGGTACGCACAGATCTATTTGTGTTGCAGGGATACCCTTCTTACAATATGAGCCACTTTCCCATCATAGTATGGTTTGTTGCCTTGACACATTGATATGATGAGCCAAAATGTTGTTTTTACGTGAAAGGCCAGGTTAGAACTGACTCCATAGCCCAGGATCTCACCAACTCCCCGGTCTCAGAATACACACACACACACACACACACAGATGGGGGAAAAGGGTGAGTGTCATGAGTGCAATGTATTTGTTCATGTATACATTTTATATTCGGAACAAGCAAGACTAGAACTAGCAACCTTTGGCACCAGTCACCTGGCTGAAATGGGAAACGCACATATCCACTCGACCAAATCCCCATTCTTGAAAACAATGGTTCAATGGAGGCAGATATGTGTGAGTGCCATATCAACATGTTTATGTGGTATATGTACTGATTCAGCATTTATTTCTAGAATCGGGGACTTTAATCCACCAGCATCAAGGAAATGGTGAAAATATATATTTTAAGTTCAGAACGAGTGAGACTCGAACTTGTAACCTTTGGCACCAGTCGCCTAGCTGAAATGGGAAACGCATTATATGTTATATGTACATACCCAATGGATACACTGTCTTAGAAAAGACATTGTGAACTTTCGTGCATACATGCAGTGGTCCCTGTTTAAGGCTTCTCTGAAGAGAGGTCACCTCCTCTACAGAGCCACTTTTACATGCAGCAGAAATTGCATTTCGATCATATTCTCTCTCCTGCCCCCCCCCCCCCCCCCCCCCCCGAGGCAGCATTTTTTTTTTTTTAAATTTTCGTACATTTCGTGTGTCCTCACCAGAGGGGGTCCACTGTACTAACATCCATCTGGTTTTCAGTTGAAAGTGGCTGTATGCAAAATATATCTGCTTCAAGTCACTCATTCAATCGTTTTATTCATCAAAAAGCCAATTTGGCTAGACCAACATTAAGCCTTTTAGCCAAATGCATATTGTCTGATAGTCGAAACCATTAGCCAAATTCAACACTTTTAAATCATGCTTGATAAAGTAAAATATCATCAACATATGAATCAGAAGTTGGAAGAAATTCTGAAATATACCTGGCCAATAGGGATACAGCTTGCATAATAATTCATAATCCAAATCATACCTTTTTAGCCACAGGCTATTTGCCTAATGGAGAGTGCTAGTCTAGGATTACAAATTAAAAAATATTGAATTGTGAGAGCTTTCCTATGGTTATACATATATACAGGTCTTGTCACGAACAAATCACACAGGAGCTACTGAAAGTTCCCCTGTGTCTGTACGCTATCAGGGGAACTGCACATGCAACATTTTTGAAAATATTTACAGTGAAACCTTGTTATTATCACAACATCTGCTCTCTGCAAATGTGTCAGAGAAATGAGTCAAACAGCAAAGGGAAAATTTATGTGCTTTCCATCCCTCGAAACTTGCAACATTAAGTGAATATGTGAGAGATCGATATATTGAAATGCTGTTCTAGTGAGACATTACAGGATTTTGTATGTTTTGTGCCCCTTATTTTGTTTTTTCTTGCAACATAAGTTTTGCCTGTTTGGGGCAATCTTGTCTGTGAAAAGCCAATGACCTCTTTCATGTTTGTCACAGGAAATCCTCTCTGTGGGAGCAAAAAAATATCTCCCTACTTTTTGTCAAAGGATTTTGACAAATACACCAGCTCGCCCTCGCCTTATGAGGTCCATTTATTTCAAGTCTAAGCAAACTCTGTTCAGATTTTTGACAGATACAATGTGATCAAAGTAACAAGATGCATATGTTCACTGCATGATGAAATGATGCCCAGTAAATGGGACACTGTAATTGAAAATGATATGTCATTGTGTACCAGCGACCTAAAGTAGTTCATATTGACCTCAATATGTGTGACTGTACCTTTTTGCAACAATAAGCAACATCTGTATGGGACAGACATTTTACGTCAGTTATTGAAGACGTCCTGGATGTTCACGTATGGATCAGTGATCCAGAAATAATCAGTTCATAATCTTACAAGTCAAGCCGCCCTACTTTCCATGACAAGTGCATTTCAGTCAATACAGGTGAAAATTCTATGCTCTATCCAATTTTTAAAATAAAAACGTTCAGCGCTCTTTTTTTCCCCTGCTTTTTCTGTTTGGTGGACACACAACATGTCCAACCTATTGGAAAACTGTGCATTTAGACCCATACTTCCTTTTCTACTGTGCAGCTCTTGTTCTGATGGCTTTGTGGCAATGTCATTCCACAAATCGTAAGCCTGATAAATGACACAAGTCGCTGGCCCCAGTGCTGCACAGTCGGAGTCACCGCAGTTTGACTTTTTCAAGTCAAAATAAAAAAATGTAATTCAAATTTCGTTTGAATTACATTTTACTGTGACAACCACCATCTTGGTAAAGCTGAACCTCTGTGCTACGCTATTGCAATAGTGCACTTCCAACAGGAACAGAAAAATTATCCTTGGCCTCATACATAACAATTGTCAGGCAGGTTCCCCAACAGTCCCTGACAAGCCAAGGTAACCATGGAACTGGCCGAACAGATTACCAGCATGGATCAAGTTTCATGAATGACAGAAAAAGTAATTTTTCCTATACTTTAAAATGGACAAGCCAGTCCTAATTTTACTGAAATTCAGTCTTTATAGGCCTACTGAAAGCTTTTTAAAACTCAGGTACCAGTCACCGTGACCCTTGCCTGGTACTTAATACATTCTATAGAGATTTTAGCCTTTTCCCCTTGAACACGGTCTATGCATAAGTTCACCAAGCGGGAAAACCCCGGCAGTTGTCCCATTACGAAAGCGAGGCATGCGGGCTGATATTTTGTTACCAGATGGCACGCTGTGCACCTTCTCAAAAGTGGTCACGATAATGCATGATGGCGGACACTAATCTTGTTTGTATCAACATGAACAGAAAAGCAGGAAATGTACCATATACAGGAGGTGTATAGAAGTTTACCATTGTAGATCGTCGGCGGAGGAAGTACAGAAAGCATTGATAGTTAGAACGTAGTGACAAGGCGAATTATCATGGTAAACCACCACTGACTGTTGTGTAGTGGGCTGTAATGTTGATACCACGAAGAAACATCAAACTGACAAATATCAAAAATAAAAGTGCGGCTTTATTCCTTCCATCAACTGATTTCCCTTTGTCTTTCAAATACTTTTTCAGCCACCCTAGATTCTGTTTTTTGAAGAAATCATCGTCCGTGTTTCACTCCTCATTATTTGCTGTATTCAGTAGTGCTGTAGCATGTGTGGTAAGACTAACTGGCCCGCAAATTACCCAGAAATCTGTGCGCGCCTGGCTCAGACATCGGAATCTCCGATGGGGTTTCCCCGCTTGAACTTATGCGTAGACCGTATTAAGACTCAATCAACAGCTTTCCTTGACATGGATTGGGCAATTAGTGCAACCCATGCCAAGGAAAGCTGTTGACCTGGGGCATGTGATCTTGATAAGTCTCATCTACAATTCTCAGTCAAACTGTTTTTCATTACTGTTGAAATTAGTTGAAAACTGTGAAGTAGAAAACATTTGACCAAAGCAGTGTTTCTGTTAGGAATTTTTTCAGGGGGTCACAAGAAGGGAAATTGTAGGCAGATGATTAGATTTTTACCAATTTCACATGGAAAGAAACAAGACTTTTGACCCTTAAGAATTTTCTCACAGGGTATTTCAGGTTTTGAAAGGGTAATATACCCCCAATTACAGGTTAACAGAAACACTGCACAGGGGGATAGGGAATTAAATCATTACTTATCCAAAATCATTACTTATCCAAAATTAAGTCCAAGTGGTGAAAAATCTTGTATGTCAAGCTCTGGATAATACCATATCATTCCTTTTAAGTTCCCCTGCCTTCTAAGGTGTGCTTTTCTGGCACAAAAGGTCTGAATTAATGGACAAAATATACATATTCTAAGGCAGCTTATCAAGTGATACGTACAGCTAAGATGTTCCCAATTTAGGTCTACAGTAGGAACAAATCAACTAAATTTCGGAAAAAAAAAAAAATAAATAAATTTTGGAAATGCCATGGGAGCTTAAAAAAGGAGAAGTCAGATGGTCACAGTCATAGATGTTTGTGTACGGTGACCAAGAAGTCTCATGAGCTCTCCATATAATTGTGTGCCCAAATTTACACAAATCTGTCCAAGTATTTAATGGGTCAATGACAATTGTCTTCATTATTGGGGCGTACAGAGAGGAGGCTTCAGAGCCTGTGTACGTTCTCAAAATAATTATTATTTGGGGCAAATTTTTCACACCTCAGCCTAATTTCTGGCCTCTAACACAGCCACTGCAGGTGTCAGCCACATGAAAACAATGAAGGATTAAGTTAAACCCTGATACTTGAGTATGAGTTCCTCAAGATGAGCGTAAATTTAGTGTCTATTTTTCTCAAAATCGATCTCAGACTCGCAGTGTCATGACGAACAAAATGATGGATGATGCCCTTGAGCATTTTAATTTATGTAAATTAGGCTAGTACACAAAATTTAGATTATGTTGAACAATGGCAAAGTGTAGCATTTCAAACTACTAGGTTTTCAGAGAAAAATGGTACTCTCATTGACAATATATTTTGCAAAATAAGTGAAGCATCAATTAATACAACATCAGGTATTTTCATGCGCAAATTATCTGATCATCAGCCATACTTTACTTGTTTGGAAACAGATCTGCATAAAGATAAAAATCCTAAATTTGTGAAATGTTATCCAAAAACTATTGAATCAGTTGAAAATATAAAATTGCATTTGCAAAATGCCAATATTATGGAAAAACTAAATCTTGATATAAACAGTAATCCAAATAATAACTATAACTTATTGAGTGAAGAAATTAAAGATGCACTTGAAAAATACATGCCATTGAAGCTTGTAAAATTTGATAAGTATAAACACAAAAACAATGCATGGATCACACAAAGTATACTTAATTCAATAAAATTTAGAGACAACCTCTATAAGTGTTTGAGAAAAACAAATCCTAATAGTGTTGAATATAATAATTTAAAAGTAAATCTATCTACCTATAATAAGATCCTTAAGAAAAATATAAGACTAGCAAAGAAAAGATATTATGACTTTATTTTTAACAAACATAAAAATGATATGAAAAAAACATGGTCAACTATCAATAATATACTTAATAAAAATAAATCAAAGAAATCTTTCCCTGAAATATTCAATTTAAATGGAACACCTATTAATAATAAAAATATAATTGCAAATAAATTTAATGAATTTTTCATAAATATTGGACCTGGTTTGGCCAAAAATATCAACAAACCTGAGGACATTAGTTTTGATAAATACTTGAACAATATTGAAAATGATAATTTTGAATTCCAGGAAGTTACAAGTGAATATGTGAACAAAGTAATAAATAGTTTGAAAGTCAAAACTAGTTTTGGATATGATCAAATGTCTATGAAACTTTTTAAACAAATTAGCTCTGTCTTGATTCAACCTATCACTAAAATTATAAATCAAAGTTTAAAAAACGGTATTTTTCCAGACAAACTTAAAATAGCTAGAGTAATTCCCTTATATAAAAAAGATGATGATGGATTATTTACAAACTATCGTCCTATTTCTTTACTTCCTGTTATATCAAAAATCTTTGAAAAAATAATATTCAATCAAATTGTTGAATACTTTGATCAATTTGATTTATTTCATAAAGGGCAATATGGGTTTAGAAAAGGACACTCAACGGAATTTGCCGCTATAGAACTTGTAAATGACTTGATAAGCAAACTTGATAATGATGAAGTACCTCTATGTATTTTTCTTGATCTTTCGAAGGCGTTTGATACTCTAAATCATAAAATCTTGTTACAAAAATTAAATCATTATGGAATCCGAGGTCCAGCCTTAAAATGGTTTGAGAGTTATTTGAATAATAGGAAACAGTATGTGGATCTTGATGGTGTTAACTCAGAACTGTTAGAAATCAAAACTGGAGTACCTCAGGGCTCTATTTTGGGGCCGCTACTGTTCATTATTTATATAAATGATATATCAAATGCCAGTGATTTATTTAATTTTATACTGTATGCAGATGATACTACCTTATCAACTACACTAAATGTCAACTCATCTATAGATGGTGTGACAGAAACTATTAACAGAGAACTTAAAAAAATTTGTGTTTGGCTTCAAGTTAATGAATTATCATTAAATGTTGATAAATCAAAATTTATGATCTTTCATCATTCAAATAAAAAAGTTAATAAACCACACTTAAAAATGAATAATATCCCAATAATCCAAGTCTCATTTTTTAACTTTCTAGGGCTTACAATTGATGATAAATTGTCATGGAAGGAGCATGTTACCAAAATTTCAAGTAAAATATCAAGCGTTATCGCAATTCTAAATAAACTTAAACATCAACTTCCGCTGAAAGTTAAAATAACTATGTATAACTCATTAATACTTCCACATATAAATTTTGGAATACTTCTATGGGGATTTAAACTTTCAAAAATTGAAAAACTTCAGAAAAAAGCAGTACGCTGTATAAATTGTAGTAAATACAATGCCCATTCAGAACCAATTTTGAAAGCTCTCAAACTTTTAAAAATTCAAGACATTTTTACATCAGCTAAATTAAAATTCTATTATAAATTTATCCATAATGATCTACCCTTAAGATTACTCTCTTTTCAATTCATCCCAATAAATGAAATAAACAACTATAACAACAGACATTATGATAACCTTTTTATTAATAGAGTCAATAAAATATTTGCAAAACAGAGTTTAAACTATGATATTCCAGTCACAGTGAATCATACAGATAAGAATGTTATAAGGAAAATACATACTCATAGTTTACAAGGGTTTTCCTTGTATATTAAAAATACTTTTTTGAATAATTATGAACAGAGTTGTAATATATACAACTGCTATGTTTGTCAAAAAAAATTAACAATTAGATTTTCCCACCCATGTTGTGTGTGTAAACTGTATTATATCTTGAAGTTTATTTCGACATTTATTGTTAAAGTAACTGCCATCTATATTGTTTCAAATGTTAAAGACTTAAAGGTGGCTCCTATGAGAGCGACATGTATTTGTCTTAATAGGAGTCCCCCTAGCCACATCAATTTTTTATCATTATGTACATATTTCTCAATATTGAAATCGTCATTGTATTGATTGGCTAAAATAAATGAGTTTTGAGTTTTGAGTTTTGAGTTTTTGAGAGTTTTTTTTTGAAACTGCTCTCACTTGGAAGGCACCCCCACAGATTTGCTCTCAAGCAAATCTTCTTTTCTCGTCTCTGTCTTTATCTTTTGTCATGTCATGTTCCATCAGTCCTGTTTTTATGTGTCTCAAAAAGAGGAGTTCACATAGGCTTGACCCTCTCTTCGATTCCATGCAGTACTTCCTTTATGCTGGATAAGATAATGTTTAAGCTCAATGTCAAGGTCAGCAGATGAGGGGCCATACATCCCTCCTGTCACACGTGTTCTCAGAGCTTTGTGTACTTCTGTTAGTAACCTCCTTATCTCAGTATTGTTTGTCAACTTCTTCCAGAGGGCAGGGCTCCTTTCATCTAAAAGGGTACGTTTAAGTGCAAAATGACAATTAAAAAGGGCGTCCAAAAGTCAGAGTCCAAAAGATGATCATTTTTTTGTTGTTGTTAAATGTTAGGAAATAGTTTTCAATAATGGCCAAATGATAGATTAATAAGTGATTTTCTCAAATAGTCTAAAATATGTTAAATTTTTTATCACAAAAGGAAGGTAATTTCCCAAGTTTCCTACAACTTTGGTTTATGGTTCATTGGATGCGGCTTTGCCAGAAACCCATAAATTGAAGTTGGAATGGCACCCCCATCTATGATGGGTTTGGAGATATTCAAAACTATTAAGTTTTTCATGCCTCTACTCAGTATAATTTAAAATTCTTCAACTTTCATTTACTGTCCATTATATGGGCAGGTGACATAAACCTGTACATGCATAGTGAAATTTTGTGTCTACCTGCAATAGGTTGGAAGATATGGAGCTTTTAAAATTTTAATTACCCCTAATTTGTATAATTAAAAAAAAAACATGACTATTTAAAAAGATATGCACAACTTCACTGGTAGATCAGTCACCATGGCAAGTTTGGTGGTTGGTGGCAAAGCTGCATCCATGAACCAAAGTTGCAGGATTTTAATCGATGCAAATATGTAAAATTTAAATCTTGAATAGCTTCAAAACTGTTATAAATAGGGCTGCCATTCATACTTCAATTCATGGGTTTGTGACATAGTTGCTATATTGCATCTGCATCTGCATCTTCATTTCAAAGTTGTGAGTCCTCCAGTGTCTTCTGAACATATAAAGCTTATTTAATTTTAGTGTATAAACTGTCCACCAGATGGCACTTCAATCCACATGTGATCACAGCTTGCTTGTGCCATTCCTGTAATGGATACTGTTGCCTGTGCCAAGACAATACATGTAATCAGTGAGTCCTTCATTTTATGTCTTCAGAGACCTTGGGACAGGAGTTCAAGGTCACCCACATTATGTAATACAAGAGGCCCATAGGCCTCGTGCTATTATGACATTGCCAAATGTTGATGTCCAAGCTACACCCTGCCATTACAAAATCACCTCTTTCAACTTTAAAGGCATTATGACCTCACAAAAATACATCAAGGTCACTCATATTACTAACATTCTAGCATTGGACATGGTCTATATAGCCTGTAAATTTGGCAAGTCTAATCCAATTAGTTTTCCAAATATGAAATTTTATATCTTAAAACACATTTTGGCTCATAATTTCTGTTAAATTATAGGTGGCATCACTAGCATCATTAGCAAGTTAAATTTTGACCGCCCCCACAATTCCACCATATTCCATGTGATTTGGCAAAAATGAAAGATGCTAGAGTGTTCACAAGATTTTCACATTTTGACCCCTATATAGCATAATATTGTAGGTGGTACCACCAATATCAAAAGGGACCGAGATTTTTATACCCCCTTTAAGTCCTGAAATATATATTGGGCTGACTTGAAAACTGTGCAGGGTATCACGGTCACAAGATTTTCGCATTTTGACCTGTATATTACATAATACTGTAGGTGGCGCCACCAACATTGATGTCAACAAAGATTTCCATACACTTGATCACCTCTAAACGTCATATGGGCCTAACTCAAAAATTGTGGGGTGCAGCGGATTCACCAGATGACCCCTATATTAAAACTGGCCATTTGACCTTGACCTTCAACCTGGATTAAAAAATTGTTACTGTTCAAAATATGTGCCCACATCCAGCTTTCCTTAGGTCAGCAGTGCTAAAAGAAACAAAAAAAAAAAACAAAAGTGCTTTTTATTTAGTGCAAAAAAAATCAACAAAAGGTAGGAATCTAATAGGATTTGGCTTACATGGGCTATGTTTAACAAGTACTACATGTTAATCTGATCATAAGTGACATTGTATTTAAGTTTAAGAGTTTCAATTTGTGTTTACAAAACAAGACATGTTTTGCTAAACTGGAAACTGCCTGAAAATCAAGCATGTATGTTTAATGCTAATAGCTGCAGGTGGGTGAACCATATAGAATAAATAAAAGTTTACAGGTAAAAAAAGCCATGTGTAGCAGTGATGATTGAAGGATATTTCTCTGAGCAGCATGAATACTACAAACACAGCAAAAATGCTATGTATCTTCATTTTCCATGAAGTAGATGTACTGTGGACAATCTTTCACACCAGTACGCAGTATGCATATATTAATTTCCTGCCTCAAAGGACGGGTTTGACGCCTGGCGCTCACGGGGGACATGCGGGTTGCATCACTGTCACAGACAGGTCATATGCTCATTTCTCGCAACATAAGCATTTTTTGAGAAATTCCGGTTCACAAATGCCAAACTGGTATTCTTCTAGTACTTCCCAAGCCACATATAAGAAAAATTTCAATATGACTTTAATAAGTGTTCTGTATTTCCAAAAATATCAGTAATATTGCGCTCGTCCCCACAGGTACCGACCCGTATCTTGCCATATCTCACCAAGCGAGACTAGCCAATCAGGTATGCAGTTTGGGTGGGAACTTAATATGCATTTCTCCTATTCTAAACAGGTGAGCATTTAGTTCACAGTGCAACATAATACTGCAAAGTATCTTTTATCATAACATAGTAAATTGGGGTATTTTCTGGGCTACTGAACCATAATTTCTATTATCGAAACACAGTATATTAGGGTATTTTCTGGGCTATTGAACCATAATTTGGATTTCCTTTCTAAATTTTGATATAGTTTCAACATTGTGGGCCCCTGCGGCTACCCGATTCCAAAGTCTTCACTGAACACCTTCTAACTTAGCTTCATCAGTGGTGCTGCAATCAGACAAAAGTGGACCCCTGCATTCCAGGATCGGGTGAAAAAATGAATGTGGTGTAAATTACCTTAAGTGTACATCTATCAAGACAATACTCAGGACACCATGTTATTTTTACCTATGTGGTAGCTTTATTCACAATCTGACAAATATGATTCTTTCACTTCAAAGTTTGATCTTAATGATATGCCTAAAAATATCTGCGCTTACAGACTGAGTCTCCCTGGTGTTCTTGAAAAATCAATTCAAAATGGTTGGTTTGGTGACTCTTTTTTTAGAAACCAACATAGACTATTTCTAAAGCATTGAAAAATACTAGCAAATCTTTTGACCTCGCTCTAATTTCTGAAAGGTCAGTGTTTAAAATTCCTGCAGCTGTGATAAACAAAGGTACCATTTGCAAATAATTGTATGTTTGACAAACTATATCGACAATAGCAATTATGAAAATTAAAATCAGAGCCAAGCACGGAGCCTTGAGGCACACCAGCTTGAATGGTTCCCCAGTTTGATGAGGGACCACCAATTACAGGGTTTCCGCCAGAGGGTAAAAATGGTAAAATAGCATCCCTAAAAAATTCCAAGGGTACTTTTGCTTACCCTAAGATTTTAGCAGAAAAGAAAAATTTTAGCATATATTACCCTGAAATACCCCATAAAGGCTTCATCATTAGAATTTTTACTTGAGAATATGAAAATCTGAGCACCCTAAAATTTCACTCTGGCAGAAACCATGAATTACCACCCATTGCTTTCTGTTATGGAGATAATCTTTGAACCAGTCAAGTAAATTACCTTGAATGTCACTTTTACCCAATTTATATAAACAATAATTGAGAAAGTGGATTGTGATGAATCTTTTGGTATATGGATTATATGCGTTGGGGCAGCAGAGGGTGTTTAAAACAAGAAAGCAGCATTGTGGGGCGCCTTGACGTTGTTTTGTTTTCTCCCTTCTAACCCTAATCAGGATTTTGGGTACACAGTGTCTTCGGTATCTATATATGGTTTCGTATACCACAATATGAAGACAACCGCTTGTCCCGGTGCCTTTAACAGCCTAAAGCAAGAGCGCCTTTGTGCTCCAAATGCAGAGGTTGGTTAGCGGCTGCGATATAGGAGTTTAAAAATTGTGATCAAAATTCCAAGTACAGTAGTCCCTCCTTTTGAAAGACCACCTCCTTTGAGAGACCACAGTTGTCAGGTCTCCATGTAGTACTTTTCATGTTATTTATACCTCCTTTGAGGGACCACCTGCTTAACGTGACCACCTTTTTGGTGGCACTACGGGCGGTCTCTCAAAGGAGGAACTACTGTATTGAGACAAATGTCCATAGACTGTGATCTGGTCATGTAACACTCTGCCCCCCATCTAAATTTAAAGGAAGCAAATTGTTGAATTATGCTAAGGTCAAGCATTATGTTTTCACCCGACATAATTGTGGCAGCAATATCACACCGGGGTGTTTGATGCTCTTGTGTGTTAAGCAGACCAGATAATCATTTAATCTTTTGTACAATAGTTGACCTGGATGGGAGACATGGTTAGCGACAGCATTAACTTTTTTATGCCTCCCCCACGTGACCAGTTTTTTGGTGATGTGTCCATCCTTCCACATTCTGTCCTTCTGGCATCCATACCTCTGCCCATCCAAATTGGTGACCATATCTTTAAAGGGCATGAAGGGATTTTGCTACAATTTGTTATTGC
>CAXHWN010000496.1:0-51000 GCA_964020975.1 Hermodice carunculata
ATTAACCATACATCGATGATCAATTTGAGTTCATGGTTCTTCCACAAAATGGCTGAGCTGAGATTCCATTGATGCACATCATGTCATATCCCATACAAAAATGAACTATGTGTAACCCACGTGTAGCCCATGTGTCACCCATGTGTTACCCACTGTTTTGGTCAAAATCAGAGAAAAATCCACTGGGTCAATGTTTCGCCCACTTGTCACCCACAGTTGTAGCCCAGTGACACCACATAGAGCAAGTACTGGGTGAATGTGTGACCCAAGGGTCAGAGGAACTTAGAAAATATTTTCACTGGGTGGTGGGCTGGGTGACAGACTTAGCAGACTATATTTCTGGGCTCTACTACTGGGTCAGAAGAACTAGAGAAAATAGCTACTGGGTGACAACTGGGTGACAGGAACTTAGTAAATTTTGCACTGGGCTACTACTGGGTCAGAAGAACTTAAGACAAAATGGCCCACTGGGGTGACAATGTGGGTGACAGGAACTTGGAAATTTTGGTACTGGGCTACTACTGGGTAAGAAGAACTTAGACAAAATAGCCTCTGGGTGACAGGAACTTAGAAATTTTGCACTGGATTAAAACTTAAAGAAATTAACACAGTTGCATATATATATATATATATATATAATATATAAAAACTTTATTTCAAGAGGGTAACTCAGTTAGTGAATCATCACTAATCTCCCTCCCCTGAGGCCCTCATCAAAGTACATATACATGTAAAGGTACAGAATATTATATACAATAGGCAAGACAGGTAAACTCACATTGATTACAAACAATAATTAAATCCTCAGTGACACCAGTGACATGGGACAGTACTTGGTCACAAAAACTTAGAAAAATCATCAGTTTTACAGTTTACTGTCATAGAGAGAGAGAGAGAGAGAGAGGAGAGAGGGAGAGAGGAGAGAGAGAGAGAGGAGAGAGAGAGAGGAGAGAGAGAGAGAGAGAGAGAGAGAAGAGAGAGGAGAGAGAGAGAGATGAGAGAGAGAGGAGAGAGAGAGGAGAGAGAGAGAGAGAGAGAGAGAGAGAGAGAGAGAGAGAGAGAGAGAGTGAGGAGAGAGAGAGAGAGAGAGAGAGAGAGAGAGAGAGAGAGAGAGGAGAGGAGAGAGAGAGAGAGAATATGTCTGGGTTCATACCCAGACATAAATATTGTCACTTCATGCATATGGAATATTCTAAAAAAAAAACATATACTTGGAATTTTAGCAGTTTTACCAGACATTTTTTTTCTCTCCAATCTATATGACAAGAAATTCACAAACCCATTCATTAATCACATCCATTCCCAGGAGTTTTGGTGATCATGTGGATTATGTTTGATCATACTCATTGTGCCTAAATATATATGTAGCTTCACCCAGTGAGAGCACAGGGATCAAGTTTCAACTGCCACTACCAGTCACCCTGACTCCTCCACTTAATACTGGTAGTTGATTGGCTGAAGAGGGCCTATGGGGAGGCTGCCTGGCTGGTCAGCTGCAGATTTAAAATAGCTATGGCGGGCTCATGGTCAAGTACACGTATTACAAGGCAGCATCTTGTGGAGATTATGATGGCTACATGGACATTATAGCATACTGGCAGGCATGTGGATAAAACTTCAGCTCCAAGTAGTATACATGGTGTAGTGTGAAACTTGTCCAGCTACCAAAAGCAACTGAATGCAGGACTATTATACAAAGAGACAGACTCACATTGGCTGTGGTGATAATTAACACAAAGGACTACTTTGGCATCATTAATGGCACGGGACACCCAAGTAAGTATAAATTGTAGCTGACTCTGTAATGCTCATGAATTTTATTCAGTTTCTGGGAAGTGGGTCACAAAGAATTCACATTTCACAGCATATGCCCCTCCATTGTAAGGCTGGGATCTGTACAGCCTCTAAAACCCTCGAGCTGCATGGTCAGCCATATTTAGCACACAGCCTGCCAACTCCTTCCAGATGAAAGAGGACATGGCTGTAACTAATTAGAGCCCAGCAAATATACAAAGCTGTGTTTTTTATTCATTATTATTTTAAAAGAAAAGTATTGGTGAAATGGAGGCTCTCTCCAACATTTTTTTTATTGGTCATTTGGTTATTTAAAAAAAAAAAACTTTTACATTGTGTGCACTGTTCTACTCTTGTTCATTTGCCTTTTTTTAGAAACCACAGATTTTTGTCCTTGCTACCATGGGACCTCCATGGTGATTCTCTGGAACCTCCACAGTACTTTCATAGAACGGCATGGTACTTCCATGGAACCTAACCTGCAGTAATGTGGTCATGGTATATTGCCATTATGCTGCCAAGCCATACTACAATTCTACTGCTATTCCATACTGCAGTAATGCTGCCATGGTATATTGCCATTATGCTGCCAAGCCATACCACAATTCTACTGCTATTCCATACTGCAGTAATACTGCCATGGTATATTGCCATTATGCTGCCAAGCCATACCACAATTCTACTGCTATTCCATACTGCAGTAATGCTGCCATGGTATATTGCCATTATGCTGCCAAGCCATACCACAATTCTACTGCTATTCCATACTGCAGTAATACTGACATGGTATATCACCATTATGCTGCCAAGCCATACTACAATTCTACTGCTATTACATGCTGCAGTAATACTGCCATGGTATATATCACCATTATGCTGCCAAGCCATACTACAATTCTACTGCTATTCCATACTGCAGTAATACTGACATGGTATATCACCATTATGCTGCCAAGCCATACTACAATTCTACTGCTATTCCATACTGCAGTAATACTCCCATGGTATATCACCATTATGCTGCCAAGCCATACTACAATTCTACTGCTATTCCATACTGCAGTAATACTGCCATGGTGTATTGCCATTATATTGCCAAGCCAAACTACAATTCTACAGCTATTCCATACTGCAGTAATGCTGCCATGGTATATTGCCATTATATTGCCTAGCCAAACTACAATTCTACTGCTATTCCATACTGCAGTAATACTGCCATGGTGTATTGCCATTATATTGCCAAGCCATACTACAATTCTACTGCTATTCCATACTGCAGTAATACTGCCATGGTATATCACCATTAGGCCGCCATGCCATACTACAATTCTACTGCTATTCCATACTGCAGTAATGCTGCCATGGTATATCACCATTATGCTGCCAAGCCATACTACAATTCTACTGCTATTCCATACTGCAGTAATACTGCCATGGTATATTGCCATTATGCTGCCAAGCCATACTACAATTCTACTGCTATTCCATACTGCAGTAATACTGCCATGGCATATTGCCATTATGCTGCCAAGCCATACTACAATTCTACTGCTATTCCATACTGCAGTAATACTGCCATGGTATATTGCCATTATGCCGCCAAGCCATACCACAATTTTACTGCTATTCCATACTGCAGTAATGCTGCCATGGTATATCACCATTATGCTGCCAAGCCATACTACAATTCTACTGCTATTCCATACTGCAGTAATACTCCCATGGTATATCACCATTATGCGACCACGCCATACTACAATTCTACTGCTATTCCATACTGCAATAATGCTGCCATGGTATATTGCCATTATGCTGCCTTTCTATACTTCAGTCATACTGTCAAAGTATACTGTGGTCATATTGCCACTCCACACTGCAGTCATACTGCCATGGTATACTTCAGTTATACTGGCAACCTTTACTGTGGTAATACTGCCATGGTATAATGCAGCTATACTGCCAAAGAAACTGTTACTGTAGTCCTACTGCCAGGCCTGGTGCTGAAGCTCCCCTGGTTTTAAATGGCAGTAGTACTACAGCATAATTTGCATTTTTGGAACATGCTGCACATATACTGCCATACTACTGCTTTTATACTGTGAGGACTTCGCATTTTCTCTTTACTGTGTGTGCTAGCTGTGCTAGTACTTTGGCAGTATGAGAACAGTATATGCTGCATAACTACTGTTAGGTCTACTGTGAGTGTATCAGAAATCTACTGTCATTATATACTGTATGTATACTGCTGATCTACTGTTGATACGCTGCAAAATGATGAGGGCCACTGTATCTTGGAGTATTTGGAGGTGGTGTCATTCTTGGGGAGGGGGCAGGGCAGCCAAAGTATTATATGTAAATGTGTAAGAACATAGAAAGTATGGCACAGTGTTTCATTTCATTAGTTTCAAAGTATACATTGCTAATCATAGGAGGTATGGGGCTTAATTGTTCAACCACCACATACTAAATGATATTTCATTCATACATATAGGAGCACCACGGAAGAGGACCCTTTGATCAAGTTGCCACCCAGTTGTAGCACAGTTGTCACCCACTTGTGGCCCATTCACCCAGTTGTAGCACAGTTGTCACCCACTTGTGGCCCATTCACCCAGTCTTAGCCCGTTCACCCAGTTGTAGCCCAGTCATGGCCCATTCGCCCAGTTGTGGCCCACTTGTCACCCACTACCTCATTTGCATGGTAAAATACACAGTACTTGGCCATGGGTCACCCATAGGTGGCACAGCTGTGTGACCCATGTGCCACCCAGTCCAGAGTATATAGGAGTTTTTTTGTATGGGATGTCACAATGTAGATGTAAAATGTACAATACTTAAATAGACAGTGTTATATGTCCCGGGTACAAACACCGTCATTTTTTATAACATTGGGACATATTTTACAGTGGAATCTTATGACAATTTGTATCACTTTTTGGGACTCGGAACACAATAGACATGCTGCTCTATTGAAAGGTTAGAGCAAGATATCACACCAAAACAATTATAACAACTAAATGAACAAGCTTTAGCTGTTAAAAAAGAAAAGTATAGAAACAGAGTAATGTGACAATGTGCCATATATGGAAGTTTTTAATATAGGATCAATTGCCATGGCACCTGCCAGGTGGGTGGGAGTGTGGATGGGTGCCAATATGGGGGTCATGTGACCTGCTCACATGACCACAAAAAATTCCTGGAATTCTCCCACACTTAAATTTGTTATTTTTGAATTTGTGTGCAAAGGGTTAAGTGTGTTGTGTGTGGTAGCAGATTACAAGGAATACCGCGGTTCATAATTCTCCTAACTTAGTCCTGATGCTTTTATTTAACACTAACAGACAAGTGCAGCCTGTTTGATTCAATCTGGACTGTTGATCCTTTTATCTTCACTGGATCTAATGATCCAGTCGGCCATTGGTGTGCAACTGCTTGTAGTGTTAAATCAGTCACAGAAAACAACCTAAAAATCACCATGCTGGGCAGGTTCGCATGCACAGATGGCCCACATTGCAGATCAGGTGCACATCTGTGTTTCAGACTGAGATGGACCCAGGGACAAGAATGGTATAGTGTGAACAAAAGATTGTTCACGGTAACACCCCAGGTACTGCTGAGAAAGACCACCCTACCAAAACCCCCACCCCATTGAGGATGGAGTTTGTTCGGGTCAGGATATTTTTCTAGGATAAAACTACATCTGATTCATTAGCGTTAATGAACAGAATGGACCATTACTTCTAACTCTAATTAGTTACAAACTGCAAAGTACCCAGAGAGGTTGGTAGTTTGTTGAACCCTAAGACCATTAAGCTGGACATAAGCCATGCAAATAACAGTGCAGCTATTGTCAAGCTAAGTGCCAGCAGTGGCCCGATTACAGGAAGTGGAGGAACTGGTGCTGGTGCCAGTCAGCATTTTTAACTCATGGGGCTGAATTCCAAGACAGTGGAACTTTTGAGGCAGCAGGATCTGGACAATTCAGGGCCCTATGAAATGGTACTATTTATATTGAGTCCTTCTCTTTAGTTCACACTGAAAAAAGTTGTAAAAGTTGTTTTATGGACAAATTTATTGCTGAAAATCGTATACATAGTGAAAATCTATGCCCAGGGAAACAGATATTTTAGTGGTGAGGTTTTCTTTGTGTGTAAAGTGCTAGGAAAGATGTAAGTACCAATTAAATATGCAGCACTTATGAGAGATGTAAATATAATCTTAAATGTTATCCCATCATACATGGATCAGTTGACACATAATATTGTGTGCAAAAAATAGAAAATCCAGAAAAGATGTGATTTCTGCTTATTTAACTTGCATTGTCATACAACTTTGACACAAAAAGAGAAATAAAATGCACTGAACTTGGTGCCCGAAATGGAAGAATTGAAAAATTTTCCCCGGGGGGGGAGGCATGCCCCGGGCCCCCCTAGAATGGCTGCATGCCTTCAGCACTTGCACTGCCAACAGTGTCACTAAATGACCTAAATGGCCTCACTAAAGTTTTTTCCTTCCTACAGCTCTGCAACTGTGAAAACCCTAACCCATCTCCCCCTGATAGGATTATTCAGGATTTGAAGGCGTGAATTCAAGGCTAAAGTTCAGGTTTGGCAGATCCTACTAAAAAGGCCTCTGCACAAGTTGAGAGACTGGCAAGACTCACGGGCAGCCGTGTCAGTGCAAGTGAGGGCTCTGAATGTTAAGGATGGCTGAGAATATGTATGACACATGCACGGCCTGCATAAGATGGCAGCACCCATGCACAACTGCCTTCAGGTGATTGACACCAGAATGACAGAAGTGGATAGCATGGAGGTTAAAATGCAGCAACTGGAAGCAGATCGACCTGTTTGTAACTCAGGTGCTGCAAGAGCTGCAGACAGCACAAGGAGATCTGGCAGCTGATTTACTTGCACAAGGATCCCTAATGAGTGCACTTCATCGACAGCCTGCCTACCATGTCACCTAACTGTTGGTCATCATTTACAACAGCTTAAAGGTAGGACCTATCTGGTACATGTACAAAAACATGTTGAAATAGTCGACAACACACTCACCTGAAACATAAAAGGTTAAATAGATGGCCAGGTGGATCTGTCACAGATGCATGGTTCGCACTGATGGGACTGGCCTAGTATCAATTATGTTCAATGTTCAAACACCCAGTAATCTAAGCATGATGTATAATAAATAACAAGTGAATAAATCTTTTTATTGACAAAAGGGAGTGGCCTCCCCCAACGTGTTTTGGGCCCTGGGTGGCACTTCATCAGGGGACTGGAGGCTCACTCCAATTTTTACTGGTCTGATATACAACTTAAGTGCCGATTAGAGGCTTGATTTTCTGGAGAATCATACATGAGAACTTTCCAAATGTAGTTTGCTTATTGTGACGTTAATGTTCATTTCTGTCCAGTTTATAACTCCTGCCACCCATACCCACCAAAAACGTTCCAATTCGTACAACCAGGCACTACACATGAGAGGCATATGCTCAACCAACGATGAAATCCACGCACAAGGCAGACAACTCACCACCAATCTAGTGAAACGTGGTTGCCCACCCAAGATAATACAGGAAGCCATTTCCCGCACTTTCGCACAGCCATGTGCTACGCTCCTTGCACCAAAATGGCACACAGCCACAAACACAGACATAATCAACTTTGTAGTAACACACAACTCGGAAAACCCCATCACTATTGCTCTGATTGAGAAATATTGGCCAATATAAAGGCAACATACGGACACGGTCCACATTTATAACAAAACACACATGATCTGCTACAAAAGACTCCCCTCCCTTCATGCTAAACTAGTCCACTCTGATTTTGATAAACCCAAACCAAGATCAGGTGACAGACCATGTGGACATCAGTGCGTGGCCTGTCCATACATGTATATGATAAAAACTAACTAATTTATAAGCACAACTACCAAAATCAAATACATCATCAAACAAGAAATCACATGTCGCTCTACAAATTTAATATATATCATAGAATGTTCCTAACGCCATAAGCAATACGTAGGTCACACGTCACAATCATTTGTAAAACATTTTTATGGACATGGACAAGACATCAAAGACAAAAAGCCAAAATCTATTTCGTTGCACCTACAACAATGCCCACATTCAAACGTCATAATATATGAAAAAAAAAATTGTAATGTCGTAGCTCATTCACCCATGATAACAGTACCTCATAGCTTTACATCACACTGTGTGTATATATGGGAGGAAAACCACACATCTACCCGCTCAGAAAAGGCATCAGCTCTTTTCTGATTGCCCCTATTTAGCGCATCCATAGAAGGGAAATTCTGCTGGATCATAAAGCCCAATACACATGTGAACCAAGTGACCCGGTGGGTCCACTTGTTTACCTTTCCTTATTTGTAAAGCACTTCCATTTCAAGCAGGCAATTTGAAATGGACTGACTGTGATAACCAATCACAGCCAATGCACACCCTGTCCTCATGTCAGCACAATGCACGCCCTGTCCTCATGTCAGCACAATGCACGTGTATTGCCTGACCACGGAAAGTTACCTGTGCATATATATATATATGGGCCCCCAGCAGTTTTGCATTAGTTCCTGGCGAGCTCATTTGAATGAAATCGGTAGAACTTATACCTCTTCCATCCAGGCCACTTGCCCCGTCTTATAGGTCATAATATGTGGCATACAAAAATTAACATGCCATGACAACATAATACTCACAACGCACGAAGCCCCCTGAATTCACGAGCTCAACACGGTAACTCCATCAGGCCTAAACTCCTGGGCTAGCTTGCCACAGGCTTCACTGGAAACATGCAGCATACCTAGCATGCAAGAGCTACATGTATGTGCTTTATAAATACTCTGGATGGCCTTGTTGAAGTAGGTACTAAGAAATGGCCGGAAGAAAATCTAAGGCACTTACTGAATGTTAATTAATTAACAAAGTAGCATCATTAGTCAAAGAAAATTATCAAAAAGCACCCATACAATATAAGACTTAGCTGCCATAAACATTTGATACGGTAGCATTCTGCTATCAGTTGCCAATTAAAAGGATGGACAGCCAAACCAACAACTCTTACTTAAAAAATTAGCTTCATAAGCCTATTATGATTAATGAGAGTGTGTTAGATCCAGGTATCCAGCACAATGGCCACTTCTTACACTACAAAAAATGAAGAGTATTAAAGCATGTACACTAATGACATCAAGCCACAATATACTGTGAATTCATTTAATTTTGCTGAGTCCTTATTTTCGCTTGTTTTGCTGATGCTTCAAATAGTGAAAACAATTTTTTAAAGAGGGATTGATTGGAAGTAAAACTAAACTTCCAAATTTGAAGTCTCAGTGAAAGGTCCAAAATGCAAAAAAACCCATGAAAATAAACATATTCACAGTACATGTGCTGATAATGAAAAGAATGAGGACTTGATCCCTGAGTACCAACAATGACACAACATATATGGCTTCTTTCCAATGTCTGATATAGACTATATAGATGGGCATCTGAGTCCCTGCACATCAATATTTCTTCAGGTTTGTCTTTTACATCTGCTTAATTCCTGCTCAAATCACCCAAAAGAGCATGGAAATTGTCAATGGCTTCAATGCTTGTATTCTCATTCATTTCCTGTCACACAATTAACAGAAAACATTTTTGCTGAGAATTGTACATGTAGCTGAGACCTACATCACAGTAGCATGTTGCAGGTCAACAGCTTTCTTTGCACATGTTGAGTGCATTGTACCTAACTGAAGAAAAGCTGTTGACTCAGGTCTTACTGCAACCAGGAAATGGTTAGTCCAAACAGACTGACACTGACGTGGTGACATTTATCATTCCTGACCCTGGAAGCATGGCACTGGCTCAGCAGAATACAGCTTGGGCGACACACAGACAAGTGAGAGCCCACCTGTCCTTAATGCAGACATGTACTGAGGGACACGATGCCAAAGGAAGGTACAAATGTTTAGACTGAAGATCTATGATGCAAGGCCCCAATACAAAACTTTCTCACCATGAAATGAGATGGAAATGACATTAATAAGACAATATGTCTGGCTGCAAATTGTCATCAAGTGATAAAGTGAATGGCTTCAAATGTTCATCAAAGTGACATAATGACTGCAGACATGTAACTTCAGTTTTGCCTCTTTCAGATGTGACAGGGACTGGTTTGCAAATGTTTGAAGTAACACAGTGACTAACTTCAGAGTTACTTCTTTCAGAAAAAGAGATGCTCACCAGGCACATGCAGCTGTGCAAAAATATGTCACACGTTTTCATTCAGACGCTGATACTTAGGAGATGAGTCTAGCTGTTAAAAAGAGGGGGGGGGGGCAATGAAGCAGCTAAACTGACTTATATATTTAATCAACTCAAATCTAACAGCTGTTTTTTCCTTTATTTTCATGGTCACTCTGGCTGCCCCTGTCTCATATCAAGTCAAGCAAACATGGTGGAGCAGCTTGACGTCAAGGACCTATTTGGTTCTAATGTTTCCATATTTACTGTGATAACATTTCCTGTAATGGGCTCAAGTGAAATAAACTGGGGAATTTCACCAGTTGACTGAATTAGCCAATGCAAACGGTTTATCTGCTGTGGAGCTTTAATTATCAGGTCAGGTAAAATACAGTACAGTTGTATATCACAAGTCAAGACTGCTGTCACAACTAATTAGCTGTCATGTTCAAGTTTGACTCAGCTCAACTCAACCCATGACAATTAATGCCAGACAAGAGAAAGACTACAGATTCTACCAAAATGCCCAGTCCTAGGCACTGTTGAAAGAACAAGAAGTACCCTGTAATTTTCTTTTCTTTTTTTCAATGCGATAGCAAGACTTTCAACTAAAAAAAAACACTTGGCCTATTGCTTTGACATTGCATAGAGACACTTCTGGGAACCCCTAGACCTTAATTTGTCCAATAGGAGGGAATGTATTTTTTACAATTAATTTTATGAATTTTTTGAGAGTTTGGGTACTTTTCAGTTGTTTAATGCACGCATTCTTATTGATTCCTGTCTGTGTCCATGGGGATTGCAATGGTTAATTCACCTTCGCTACTTTCACCAAATCATCAGCTAGATTCACTTGAGACTGGGTAGGGATGTACCTTGGGTGTGTCTCTATTGCATTTTCTTCAAATAATCACTCTACAAAATTCAGTTATGATTTGGGGGGGGGGGTGTATGTTTGTTCATTTTGAAGCAATTGGCCAAACGGTTTCAAAGAACAAGATTTTAGTAGAGACCCACACTGGTTTGGCTGTGCATCCGCAGTCACAATACCAAACTTGATTCAGTCAGCTGAATGGTGCTCCATCGGTCTTCTGTCTGAAACGATTGCATGGGGCTTAATTCGCACTGATCTCCTCCTCAAGTGGATGCTATGTGCCCGTGGGCCTAGTGCATGGAGGACAGACAACATGACAGAACGTGTGGATTTGTTCCTGCTCCAGGACAAAGCAGCCACAACCCATATTTCCAGTAATGGATGCAGGCTGTCGGTTACCATGGGGGCAGCACCTACAGGTACAGATCTACAATGGGTGGACAGCAAAGTCAATCAGGCCAGTTTCCTGAAAATTTATATTCCCATGTAACAAAATATTGTCACCTTGATGACTGTGTACCTTTAAGGGGGTTGGACTCATGAAGTAGACGGGTGGTACAGACCTGCATGCATGGTAATCAAAGTATTCTTGTCACAGCAATACATTTCTGCAAGCAGGAGAGGGCCATAATGATGGAGCATGTACCCAATTCAGTAAGCAAAGCTACAGCACAAATAGCAGAGACACTTGACAGTGGTTTAAGAATATTTTGCCAGTGAATGCCAGTAGTTTGACATGGGATGAGGCAGATTTGAATTCCACAGCCTGTAATGGAAATGTTGAGCATGGTGCCCCCTCCCCCAGCCACCCCCACCCCCAAGCTGAGGGTGCTTCTGTGCTCAGGGGCTAAATTCAAGGGTCCTCCAGTGGGAACTGAGCTGCAACATGCCCAGTCACTGCCATCTGGCCAGCTTCAAGGGGTTGTCAATTAAGTCAGTAACCAGGCTTGCTAAACTCAATGAGGATTGAGGAGGAGGGTATTAATGACAGCTTATCTTCTCAGGTTGCCTTGTACATCTCTCAATGCTAAAGGAGCATTTATTGAACTAACAGATCTATTGCCACAAAACAGGCCAACTGCAGAAGCTGAGCAATGGATGTCTGCCTATAGATATGTAAACATGGCCACATGCTGAGAGAATTCCCTCCCCATGGCTGTGACATCACAGCTGCTTAGCAACCCTGACAAATCCAGGTCAAGTAAACACTGTAAACAACAAAGGCTCTGGTGGGAAGCACCATAAGAAGCTATACAAACCATAGGGGAGTGGAGGGATGCCATGCTAATATTAATATTCATGAGTTTATATCTGAGTAGGCACCTGATCAGGTGCAGGTACTGATTAAATACAGCCCCACAATTCGTGAGGCGGCAGGTTTGGCACCAGAGGTGCAATGGCATATGACAGGGCTTTAGAATCAAAATGGTGGCTGATCTGACGTACCTGCAGATGAGATACAGTGATCTCTGCAGCTTTTCATAAAGGCAGGGCAATTACATGTAGAAAGGGCATTTTTTAATGTGGTAAAGACCAAAAAGGGCACCTCAAAGGTCAACTTCTACAAAAAGGGCATAGTTTTGATGCAAAACCCAGAAAGTTCTTAACAGGTGTACCCACGTTAAGGTAAAGAATTTTTATGAGTTCAGCTTACAAACTGTATCACTAAAAATTAGGGAAAATATGACAAATATGCCCTAGTTTATCAAGGCATGTGTATAGACCCGGTGTATAGGTCAGAAAAAAAAGGGCAGGGAGCAAAATAAAAAGGTAGGGAGCAAAGAAAAAGGGCAGGGAGCAAAAGAAAAAGGCAGGGTAAATCTCCCCTCTATTTTGTGCTGCAGAGAACACTGGAGATAGTTTAGACAGGGAGTCTTGTATTCATTTTACAGCCACATGCAGAATTTGCAATACAGGCCCCAGTTTGAATCTCATGAGGGTCAACTACTAGGTGTCCCAGCAGGCGGTAGCAAGCCAGTCTGGCCACCCCTACAGTAGGGGCAGTGATGAGGGCAACAGGTCACCCATTGGCTTCTGTGGGGCGTACAACAGAGAGCAGTGCTCAAAGCAGCTGACTGTAGGGTCCTCCATAAGTGCATCACATGTAACAACAAGTGCACAGTGATCCAAAGGATCTATGTCCCTAGCCACAATATACAGAAACAAGAGGGCTGTGTGAACAGCCCGTGCCTCAGCTGATCTTGACATTCATCACACTTGCAGATCTATGAACTTGGGAAAGGATCAAGGACACCATGTTCTGAGTAAGTCTGACCTTTATAGAAGAACACTTACATGTACAACATCACAGTTCAAGTAGTTCTCAAGTTATAATGAAGAGTAAAATTCATGTATGTTGCACTGTGACCCCACAAACAAGGTCAAGGTCATTCATGTACTGTCTCAGCATGACCTTCATACACAATAATTAACATGTGTAGCTAACTCAAAACAGATCTCAAGTTATCAAATAAACAGTAAATTTCGTGTCAGTTGTCCTGTGAATTAGCATTAGAATGCCCATTGACTTACAGAGTAATCAATAGGAAAGCTCCACTGACTGGTAAGTACCGTAATTGAAAATCCTTAAAAATCAGGAATCCGAAGCAGTGCCACCTACTAAACAACTGTTTGACCCTTCCACAACAACATATCCATCACATTTCAGCTTAATCTGAGGGACAGTTCTGAAATCAAGTGAAAAATAGCAAAACCATACAAAAAATTCATTAAAAAAAATTGCAGCGCCACCTGGTGAACAAATTGGGAACTAGGTGTCCCCGGGAGTGTCTATGAACGATATCAAAGCAATTGGGTGAGCGGTTTCGGAGGAGAAGAATTTTGAAGGTTTGCCCCAAAAAAGAACAAACAAACTCATAAAAAATCCAAAAATCAATAGAGCATGACCATTTGAACACACTTGATAGAGATCCACCCAAGGCACATCCCCACCAAGTTTGAAGTAAATCTGGTCAATATTATTAAAGTTATGACCATTACAAGAAATTCCAATGTTAAACTTTCCTATTAAAACTTTTGTAGAGATTTTTGAAAAAAAATCATAAAAAAATCCAAATTCATTGGAACATGACCATTGAAGCAAACCTGGTAGACACCCACCCAAGGTACATTGCCACCAAGTTTGAAGCAAATCTGGATGATGGTTTTGGAGAAGAAGTCGAAAATGTAAATTAGCATTAAAATGCCCATTGACTTACATGGTAATCAATAGTAAAGGTGCATTAAAAAAAATATAAAAATCAATGGAGCGTGACCATTTGAACAACTTGGTAGAGATCCACTCAAGGTGTATCCCCACCAAGTTTGAAGTCAATTCTGATGACGGTTTTGGAGAAGAAGTCGAAAATGTGAATTAGCATTAGAATGCCCACTGACTTCCATAGTAATCAATAGGAAAGCTGCATTGACTGACAAGTACCAGAATTGAAAAAAATCGTTAAAAATCAGGAATCCGCAGCATTCCCACATAGTGCACAACTTTGTTTGACCCTTCTACAAGGAACATATCCACCATGTTTCAGCTTAATGTGAGTGACGGTTCTGGAGAAGAAGTCAAAAATAGCTATAACACACAAAAATTCATAAAGAATTTAATTAGGAAAAAATCGCAGCTCCACTTGGTGAACAAATTAAGAACTAAGAGTCCCAGGGAGTGCTCCTGTGTGATATCAAAGCAATTGGGTAAGCGGTTTCGGAGAAGAAGATTTTTTAAGATTTACCCAAAAAAGAACAAAAAAATTCATTAAAAAACAAAAAATCACCGGACTGTGACCAATTGAACAAACTTGGTAGAGACCCACCCAAGGCACATCTCCACCAAGTTTAAAGTGAATCTGGCTGACGGTTTTTGAGAAGAAGTCGAAAATGTGAATTGTGGACGACGGACGGACGGACGGACGACGGACCCTCAAAAAACCTCAGCTGACTGACAAGTCAGCTGAGGTAAAAAGCTACACAATCTGTACAGCATGTCTGGATGCACAAAAAATGATGTGTTCTTGGGCCCTCTAACCTTGAAAGTAGGTCAAGGCCAAAAGCAATACATGGTGCACATGGCCTTGGTATGATGCATCTCTGGTATAAATTTCATTATTCTATCTTTTAGGGTTCTAGAGATATGCTCCAGGACGGATAGATGGACGGACAGATGGATGGACACGGACCCTATGCCTGCTAACTCTATGTCCCCCTATGCAGAAGAAAGCTATACAATGTATACAGCATGTCTGGATGCACAAAATTGATATGTTCTTGGGCCCTGTGACTTTGGAAATGGGTCAAGGTCAATACATGGTGCACATGCCCTTGGTATGATGCATCTCTGGTATAAATTTCATTATTCTACCTATCTAAGGGTTCTAAAGATATGCTGCCAGACACACGAAAATGGATATGTTCTTGGGCCCTGTTTTCAAGGTGAAAAACAATACATAGTGCACATGCCCATGGCATGATGCATCTCTGGTATAAATTTCATTATTCTATCCCTTAAGGTTCTTGAGATATGCTCCTGGATGGACGGAAGGACAAACGGACCTCTCTAGTATGATACACTTATGTAGAAAAACATGACCCATATTCATAAGTATCAAACCCAACAATGACAGCAAAGAGATTTCAGAGTTACCAAAGCATCCACGGACAGACCCTATCCCTACTAATTCTTATATAATGTCCACTTTTGCCACCTTCGGTGGCGGGGGACAATTAAGCAACAGCCACAATCCAAGTGTGCATGCCATACACACACATATATAAGCAAAAACATATTCCTGAATGGAATTATAGTGGAATTCAATTAAAATTCCAATCTGCTCTATTACCTTGTGGAAAAATGTGTTGCATGTATTCCTTCATTCAGCTTTCAGTCTCCAGTGTATGTAGTGCTGTTATCTTCATTGTTCTCAATTTATTAGAGAGTTTCCAGAACTGATATCCCTGAGGTTATTTTTTGTGAAAACTATAGTATGCTGGAAGTGAATGACATTTTATATATTTATACCATTTACTCCAGTAGACAACACATTTTATATCTGTCAAATAACTAAAAGGTAAATGTTTATCAAACTTCAGGCATGACCATGTTAGCTCCAAAATTGGGCTTTTCACTTACTAAAATCGCAAACTTAATGAACAAATAAATGGTCTGTGAAATTGAAAAAAACACAGAAAGGAACTAGAAAAGAAGATTTGCTTCACAGCAAATCAATCTGGGTGCCTTCAAAATGAGAACAAGTTGAAATTAGTAGGACAACACAATGTCCAGCAGTGTAACCATGGTAACCAAATGATGTATATTTCACTCATTTGTGAAATGTCCCAAGAGTTACCAAAGAACACTATGGTAACATTCAATTTTACAAAACATAAGATACCATGGGTTTTTTATATAACATTAGCTACTTGCTTCACCAACTTACAAATACTACAAGTATAGTGTATAGCCACGAACACTTATGAATTTTACTTTATAGTTCTCCTAAATGTTCCAGAGTCTCGTATTTCAACATACACATTTTGAATAGCACAGATCACCGCAAAATTTTTAGGAGTTGTTGATGATCTATTTCCCTCCATAAATAAGACAAATTTTACTCTTGTAGATAACCCATTTTTATATTTGTAAATTAACTAAAAGGTAAAAGTTTATCAAACTGACCATGTCAGCTCCAAAACTGGGCTTTTTAGTCACTAAAATCACAAACTTAATGAATAAAAAAATGGTCTGTGAAATTGACTTCAAATTGGCACAAGATGGCAATGCTGTGCAAAAAAACTGAGGTGAATTATACAAAAAAATGTACATTTTGTTCCCATATCAAGCAATTTGTCTTATGCAGCAAAAGTTAACATGAAACCATATATTTTATTCATCCATATTCAGCTATCTGAATATTCATATTCAAAAGCAATTCAGATAAGAGATGCCTTCTGGGTGCCTTCAAGGCCAGGGTTATTTGCCATGCTGCATTTAATTTTCTGACAAGGGCAGATTTGCGGACTTCAGAGTGGGAATGATTTGCAGGCTCTGAAATTAAGTAATAGATTTCAATGGTATGTCTATAATATAGCATATGTTCACTTGTCAAAATTTTTAAATTTTGTTTATGTAAGTAATTTGCATAAATGAAAATCCTACAACTTTGCTTCACTGTTCAACGGATACGGCTGTATCACAAAACCAAAAATTGAAATTAGTTTGACATCTCTATGTGTAACAATTTTGGAACATATTCATGATTTAAATTTTGCATGTGTGCCTAATTTGCATAAATTAAAATCCTACAACACTGCTTCACTGCTCAATGGACAGGGCTATATCACAAACCTGTAAATTGAAATGGGCTTGGCATCTCTATGTATAATAGTTTTGGAAGATATTCATGATTTAAAGTTTGCATATGTACCTAATTTGCATAAATAAAAATCCTACAACATCGTTTCACTGCTCAATGGACAGGGCTATATCACAAACCTGTAAATTGAAATGGGCTTGGCATCTATAACAGTTTTGGAAGATATTCATGATTTAAATTTTGCATATGTGCCTAATTTACAAAAGTTAAAATATTACAACTTTGCTTTACAGTTCAGCGCATGGGGATTTATCATACACCTAAGAATTGAAGTAAGAATGGCATCTCTATCTGTGATGGTTTGGAAGATAAGAAGCTTTTAACATTTTAACTACCCTTAATTTGCGTAATTATGAACAACATGCCAATTCAATACCCAGGTGCACAGCTTCACTGGTAGGTGAATCTATATGCCAAATATGGTGATCGCAGGTGCAGCAGTTTCTGAGATTCTGTGTGGACAAATTTGGGTGCCATTAAAATAACTAGAAAAGAACATTTGCTTCAAGGTAAATCTGTTTAGGTGCCTTCAAAATGTCAACAGTTTGAAATGCAACACTTTGCCATTGTTCAACATAATCTAAATTTTGTGCATTAGCCTAATTTGCATTAATTAAAATGCTACTACTTCAGTTCTTGGTTCACTGGATGTGGCCAGGTCACAAACTTATAAGCTGAAGTTTGAATGACACCATTATCTATTATAGTTTTGAAGCTATTCAAGATTTCAATTTTGTGTAACATCTTATTTGCATAAATTAAAATTGTACAACTTTGGTCCATGGTTCACTGGATGCAACTATGTCATAAACTTGTAAGAAGTTGGAATGGCACTCTATCTATAATAGTTTTGGAGATACTCCACTTTCAAATTTCTCAATGCCCCTAACCAGCAGAATTTTAAATACTCCACCTTTCATATACTGTCCATTATATTGGCAGGTGTCACAAACCTATACATGCACCTTGAAATTTTGTGTCTGTCTGCAACAGTTTGGAAGATGGAGCTTTTAAAATTTTAATTGCCCCTAATGTACATCCACATGGTTCATTTTCACAAAGTTTCACAACTAAAATTTGCAAGATGCTATTTCTAGTAGGACTTACATATTTGCTAAATCCAAACCAGGGCTGCCTGCAGTGGCATTTTCATGAGCTAAGTTGCTACCCACCCACCCCTGCAAATACTTTGGGGGGGGGGGGGCAGGGGGAGAGAGATCTCCCAGACACCAATCAGTCAAAAGGAACAACCCCCCAGCCCCAATGATTAAAAATGTTACCCAAAGTTCTTATCATGTTTTGGGTCAAAGAGCAATACACGTGTTGGCTGACAAGTCATGATAAAGCATGAAATACGTGTGCCATGTAATCATTGACAGGGTTTCCCGACCCATACCTTAGAACCAGCAATAAATTAAAGAACTGTCCATGAGTTCAACTTATAAGTCTGCTAGGAGCTCTTCTCATTAAGACCATCTTTTTTTTTAGCCACAATTTTATGCAATTCAAACAAACAACCACATGTTTGAGTACAATTTGCAAACTTTGTAAATGATAGAAATATTTCAATCTGTATTTTGTAAATGTAGTTGTGTATATGTTGAAATGGGGAAATGCCTGGTTTCTTTCACATTTTACACCATGAAATACTGTTACTTTCTTCAGTCTTGGTTGTCAGTGTCAGTGCTACTAATACGCCGTATGCATATTAATTTCCCGCCACAAAGCACGGGTTTGACGCCAGGCGCTCACAGAGGTGCCAAGTCTCCCGATTTGGCGGGAGATCTCCCGTTTTTCTAATGATATAAATCACCCAATTTTGTCTATCTCCCGCTTTTTCACCGGTTTCCTCCATTATAATATAATAGGACTCCCGCTTTTTGCAACATTTTTCAGCTTGGGCACCCGTTTTATATTTTGGGCAACTTGGCACCTCTGCGCCCACGGGGGACGTGTGGGTCACATCACTGTCCGAGACAGGGCCATATGTTCATTTCTCACAAAATCAGCATTTTTGTAGCAATTTTAGTTCACAAATGCCAAACTAGTATTTTTCTAGTACATCCCAAGCCATATATAAGAAAAACTTCCATATGCCTTTAATAAGTATTCTGTATTTCCAAAATATTAGTAACATCCGGTTGGCCCCACAGGTACCGACCCGTAGCTGGAAATAGCTCCCCAAGTGAGAATAAGCAATCAAGTATGTAGTTGGGGCAGGAACTTAGTATGCATATCTCCTATTATTGCCAGGGCACAGCCCTACAACCTGTGACATGTCTAACAATACTGCTACCTTCATCAGAGTGACATCTACATCTTCACACCTGCACAGTAACCATATATGACTGATATCACATCATTAACATCCAACTTACAGAAATGGAATAGTTTAGCCTGCTTATATACAAATAGGAGCAACAGAGCCATATCTTCCATGTAGTTTCTGACCTCCCCCACCCCTGCCCCATCAAAAAAGCATAATGCAATCACTATGTTCCACACCCAGTCCAATCACTGTCTATGTCTTCAACTATAACTTAACTAGAAAAGAAAGATTTGCTTGAAAGCAAATCTGTCTGTGTGTGTGAAAAATTTGCACAATTACAAAAATATGCAGTGTTGCAACACTTACAATTTGAGTCCAACATTAATAAAATTGGATGGAAAGTGACCAAATTATGGCTAGATGAAACATTCAAAAGACAAAAATTGACCTTAACCTTTAGAGGTCAGATGTAAATGAAAAAATGTGGAGTGTTACATTATCTACAGTGTGAGCCCAACATGATCAAAATTGGATGAAAATTGACAGAGTTATCGCTATATGAATATCTCAAACGTCGAAATTACCTTGACCTTTAGAGGTCATATGTAAATTACAAAAATGTGCAGCGTTACAATTTCTACAATTTGAGTCCAACATCATCAAAACAATATATACAATTTGAGCTCAGTATGATTAAAATTGGATAAAAATTGACCAAGTTATGGCTGGATGAATATTTCAAAGGTGCAAATGACCTTCACCTTTGACCTTAAGAGGTGACATGTGATTACAAAAATGTGCAATGTTACAATATCTATAATTTGAGCCCAACATGATCAAAATTGGATTAAAAGTGACCGAGTTATGGCTAGATGAATATTTCAAAGGTCCAAATGACCTTGATCTTTGACCTCTAGAGGTCACATGTAAATAATATAAATGTGAAGTGTTACAGTAGCTACAATTTGGGTCCAACATGATCAAAATTGGATGATAATTGACTGAGTTATAGCTACATGAATATTTCAAATGGCAAAATGACCTTGACCTTTGACTTTTAGAGGTCACATGTAAATTACAAAAATGTGCAGTGTTACAGTAGCTACAATATGTGTCCAACATGATCAAAATTGGATGGAAATTGACCAAGTTATGGCTGAATGAATATTTCAAATGTACAAATGACCTTGACCTTTCACCTTTAGAGGTCACATGTAAATTACAAAAATGTGTAGTGTTACAATATCTACAATTTGGGTCCAACATCATCAAAATCGGATGAATACTTTGGAAGCCAGAAGCAATTGAATTCTTTTAATTACCCGAATTTGCATAATTTTCAAAATCTTGACTATTCAGAATGATATGCAAAACTTCACTGCAGGTGCTATAACCATGCAAAGTTTGAAGTTTCTAGCTTGCACAGTGTCTCAGTTTAAGACGACACAAAAATCTGGCGATAAGAAAAAGAAAGAAAGAAAGAAAGAATATTGGGTAAAACAATATGTCTGTGTTCACACACAGACATAATAAATCAATTTTATCCATGCCAAAATGTTGAAAATTCAGAACTTCAAAAGCCACATAAATTTATAACCTATTTCACCTATAAATGACATTTGACTTGAAATAGTGCATTGACCACCAAATCTGAAATATCTTTTATAAATCATCCATTGCCTATATTGGATGAATCACCGTCTAAATATAAATGTAAAGTGAATACTGGGCAAGTGTATGGAACGGCAAAATGCCTGCTCCTTCTGAACACAAAGCCTAAATGTCAGACCGGTTTCGTCCTAAGCTGGACTCCTCTGAGTGACAAGCTTCAGTGGTCACGCTGAGATGAACTGAGCTATCGAACTGAAATAACAGATTATTACGTCGCCTTTTATACCTCAGGTGACGCCAACTTAAGTAACGTAAAAGTTACGTTAGAAACCTAACATTAGAAAAAATCTATGTCAGTATAGCTAACTGTCAATATTTACACATCAACTTGTTCATCACGTGATATGGGCTTTATGCACATGAATAAACAGTGGTTGCTAGGGTTTGTCCGGTCATCTAAATATAAATGTAACTTTCTCTAAGACATGCATATATGTTATAAAGGAAATCTTTAATCAAATTCAATAATACACTCTAATAAAATATCTCCTGCAACTGCTAAACCTATGCTGTTGTATTTTTGGTCAAATGGTCTTTGTGTCCTGGAACTCCATGTCAAAACAAGAGGGCTATGTTACAGCCTGTCCTCAGCTGATCTTAATATACATGTAGATTTCAACTCCTGAAAAAGTCCCATCCAGGGCAAAGAATAATCAGAATTGTCTGTATGCAATTTTACATTCTATCATGGGCAGTGGGCAACAGCCAATCAGATGGCTGCATTTTAATCTTTGACCAGTGTTAGTTTCAGCACCAACCATGCATGGCTCCATCAAGCAATTTATAATGAACTGGGGTTTTTTTCGTTTGTTTTATGAGTGTGAACAACATTTATCTGTCCAAAAGAAACTATAATTTTGTGTTTCCATACCTTAAATTTGAAGCAAACAGTTTGAGGTGTTAAAATTTTTAATGTAGGCCACAATGCTTTGTTTACATACATGCAGTGCCATCTGTTGACAGAATTGGAAACTTCCATTTGAAACAGTTGGCCTACAGATTCCACTATTTGGGATTCCTAATCAATTCCAAATGTGATGCTAAAGTTGCACACATTGTTTACTCATAGTCCAGCAGTCTTTGTGTGTGTGTGTGTGTGTGTGTGTGTGTGTGTGTGTGTGGTACTCTAAGGTTGATAGAATCAATGGAACTCTTTGCTTGCATTAACTTACAAACACTTAGATTCAGAGCGGTAATTGGGCACTATGCAAACTTATGCATTCTAAAGGCAAGAATAATTTCTTTGTGTTTTCTCTAAAACAGTCCATACTCTGAAAACACTGGAGCACATGAGAATACTCTTACGCAATAGGTCTGCATACCCTAAAAATTTGTAAAATGGAGCAAACTCTCATCACACCCAATCTTAAAGGCAAAATTCAAAAATAAATCTCAACATGTCAATCACAAGCCATGTCCCCAGAAAATAAAAATTCCTTGAACAAGAAATTATCATTGTGTAACCTATCAGTAGGGACAGATCCTTTTTGCTTTGAGAAGTTAAACATGAGGTGTTCACGGACACATGGATGACTGATGCAGACCTGTTCAATACTATGCTCAGCTGACTTGTCAGTCAGCTGATCTACTCACTGATGCATGACCTATTGAACTAATTTGGCTGAAACCCACTCAAGTTTGACCAATGTTTGTCCACCAACCTTCAAGGAAGTTGAAAATGTAAATCCCACTTTAAAAAACAAGGAATGGGTCAATTGGACATAACTGTGGTATTAAACAGCTGATGAGATGTTGGCAAACCAGGCTGCTAATCAAGTTCTAAACTTGACAGCTTTTTTTTGTTTTTGTTTTTGTTTTTTTTTAAACACTGGTTCTACTTCATTCCTTCATCAGATAGTTTTGGACAGGGAGCTACATGTGTGCATCACAGATCTTAAGTCTCTGTACTCACCCTTGGCCTCGCCTGCCTCGGCATACCTCCGGAGGAGACCCTAACACCTTCGGTACGCCGCCGTAACTGCACCCTGCTGAGCAAGACTCACCCTGCCAGGGTCTGGAATTGAGACTACTGGCTGCATTCTGAATAGCTTTTAGGGTGATGATATGCTTCTGCAAAGGACAAAATTGAAGTTAGACACTGCATCATGCTGATAAAGATTTCACAAATACAAGTCACAAGAACCAAGATGGCTCTGGGCTGCACCTATCCCTCCCACAACCACCACCACCACCAAAAAAATTAGAATTTAATAAAAAAAAAAAAACCCTGTTGAAAAAGAGGGAGAAATGGTAGAACCTCGAAATGTCTGTCCATGAAATTTGTCTGATTCTTTAAAGCATGTCATTTTGTACATATTATGAAAAGAGATTCATGAGGAGAAACACTTAAAAGTTTATGGAAATTTGTGAATTGAGTCATCAATGCTTTAGTTGGCAGGAATCCAGGAATGAATTATCAGGGGGAGGGTATTGTGTTTCCAATCAGTAGATTTTACCTGATGACATGGGTGGAATGAGTACTGCATGTGTGAAACCCTTCTGGAGAAAACCTGGGACATGCTCCCCATTCAAGCAAATTTTGTAAAAATAATTCACTGCGTACATTTCAAGAACAAAATAATATTAAATAGTCACTCAGGCTCCCATACACAAAAGTGAGGCAGACAACCCACCAGACAGCTGGCTCAGCAGCCATAAAGAGGCAGGAAGTTTGGGTAACAGCTTGCACACCACTCACCACAGGCATGTTGCTCTTTCATTCTTGATTTGTACATGTTGTCAAGGTTTTCCCCTACTAAACATTCGGGCTTAGTTTCATTACTCAGGTCTGAATCTTTTATACCTTGTAAGCAAAATGAGCCAAAGTGATTTTACACGAGAAAATGTCTAATATAAAGGTGGTCCCTGTCTTCAGAGACCATTCCAGTGAGAGATCACTTGCCTTGAAAGACCACCTTTTCAGCATACTTTGCTCAGTACTTTTCTTGTTACTTATACCTCCTATGAGAAACCACCTGTCTTGAGAGACCACAATTTGGTCATCCCTTGGGGTGCTCTTTGAAGACAGGTTTTACTGTATATTCAAAGGTAGCATTGATCTTTCATCAACATTTTCATGGCAGATTTAGAAAAATTTCATAACAACTCTCCCCCCCCCCCACCACCACCACTGGCAGTCTGACATCATTTTACTGATGACATCTCCTGTATGTGGACATAAACATAGGAAAAATTGAGAGACTAAAAACATTTGAATTCCAGTCATCCCACCATCAACTTTTCACACCATTACCCCCAGGGGTGCAATCAGTTATCTTGACACTATAGTCATACAGTGTAAACCACACTGTGTAAAATTGAGAGATACACACGTATAAAATGTATAAATACCTGCACTGCAGGTCAGTCCACCCAGATATTCTAAAACACAGGGACTATTATACTAATTGTCAAGAGAATCTGTACCAAACAGCCATTTTGAACAAGAGTGCTGCCAAATTCCTGACCTATTATCAAGGAGGTGTAGCCTCCTTGTCATTATGAACAGAGAGGATACCTGCTCACAGCTTTGGCACACGACAAAGAGAGAGTTGACCAAAGTGCTCAGCCGGACCTCTGACTCCACCCCAAGACAATGAAACCAACTATCAGGACATATTTTACTTGATAACCACCTTCAATCTGTTACTTTTACACAATAGAGACATAGTCCAAAACCACGGAGTATTCTGGAATCTGATCTTGACATGCTGAAGCACTGGTACATGAAAAAATAAACCTAGAAAAGAAGATTTGCTTCACAGCAAATCTGTCTGGGTGCCTTCAATATCAGAATAGTTTGAAATGCTATACAATGCCATTGTTCAACATGATCTAAATTTCGTGCATTTGCCTAATTTTCATAAATTAAAATGCTCAGCTTTGGCTCTTGGTTCGAGGGATGTGGCCATGTCCCAAAATCATAAAGTGAAGTTTGAATGAAACTGCTATCTATAGTAGTTTTGAAGTTATTCAACATTTTCATTTCGTATATTTGTCTAACTTGCATGAATTATAAGCCTAGAAGAACTTTGGTTCATTGTTCATTGGATGGGGCTATGCCACAAACCAATAAATTGAAGTAGAAATGGCACCTTTATAATAGATTTGAAGCCATTAAAGATTTACATTTTGCATATTCACCTAATTTGCATCAATTAAAATCCTACAACTTTGGTTCATGGTTCATCGGATGCAGCTTTGCCACAAACCTACAAATTGAAGTTGGAATGGCATCTCTATGTACAATAGTTTTGGAGATACTCAACTTTTAAATTTTTCAATGCCTCTTATTAGCATAATTTGGAATTCTACAACAGTTACTATAATACTGTCTATTATAGTGGCAAGTGTCACAAAGGTTTATATGCACATTGAAATTTTGAGTCCATCTGCAATACTTTGGAAGATAAGGCACTTTTAAAATATTTGTTGCTTCTCAAAATTTGCATAATTTTAAACATCATTACTACTCCAAAATGAGATGCACAATTTCACTGGTTATGTCGGTCACCATGGCAAGTTTGGTGGTTTTTGGAAAAATAGTCTCTGGAAAAAAACGTGGCCCAAGAAAGAAAGAAAGAAAGAAAGAAAGAAAGAAGGAAGGAAGGAAGGAAGGAAGGAAGGAAGGAAGGAAGGAAGGAAGGAAGGAAGGAAGGAAGGAAGGAAGGAAGGAAGGAAGGAGGGAGGGAGGGAGGGAGGGAGGGAGGGAGGGAGGGAGGGAGGGAGGGAGGGAGGGAAGGAAGGAAGGAAGGAAGGAAGGAAGAAAGAAAGAAAGAAAGAAAGAAAGAGAGAGAGGGGGGAGGGAGGGAAGGAGGGAGGGAGGAAGGAAGGAAGGAACGAACGAAAGAAAGAAAGAAAGAAAGAAAGAAAGAAAGAAAGAAAGAAAGAAAGAGAGAAAGAGAGAGAGAGAGAGGGGAGGGAGGGAAGGAGGGAGGGAGGAAAGAAAGAAAGAAAGAAAGAAAGAAAGAAAGAAAGAAAGAAAGAAAGAAAGAAAGAAAGAAAGAAAGAAAGAAAGAAAGAAAGAAAGAAAGATATTGGCCTTTTATTTCTTTGTTAATTTATCTAAGATGAAAGACCACCTGTCCCATGTGACCACTTTTGTCTGGTATTCATTGATTAGGGGGGGTCTTAAATTTCAGGTACCACTGTACAGTGAAACTTCTCCACAGTGAGCACCCTTGCTACCAGAGAAAAGTGTCCACTCCTGAGAGGGTCAGCCTTTCTGGGCAGTATTGATGAGTATATGTGCATGTACAGTGTACACATATTACAATTTAGAGGGATGTGTATACATGCAATACAAAACTGTCTTTCTTCCTTTATTACATACACATATTTTTACAGAAGCTGTCAAAAACTACATAAACATGTACCTGTAAGTCAAGACAAAACTATACTGTCTCAGTATTGGCTATGAAGAACAGTCTTCATCTCACTGGTTACAAGAAAACAAAGACAGGAAAGTGTCCACTGAGATGACACAAATATTTGCACTTCCCTGGTCCGGCTGACTCAGCTGTGTATGTTGTCTATTTTTAACAGAGGGTACACTCAGGCTTGTTCTGCCTAAAAGTCCAGAGCTTTGAGTTCCCTTGGGACTGAGCTCGGTAGCCTGACATTGCCTCAGGCAAAAACAGGCCAGATAGTACACCAGTGGAAGCAAAAGCCTGCCTGGTAAATATGGCAGCATGGAGTCAATCTGTTCTTGCATGAACAGAAAGAAATACTCTGTATTTTAGTGAGAGCTTCATTACACAGTTGTTGGGATTACCCCCCCCCCCCCCCAACACACACACACACTATTTGCTACAAGACCCAAACCTTCCAAAGCGTACACTCAGCATGCATGGACAGGAAGCTGTGAGACAGGTTCAAGATAATTAATTATGAATGCAAAATTGTTGCCTGGTACCATAGAGTTCAAGCAATAGGTCATACAGCAGGCGGTTGAAATCTTGCATGTGGATTGGGGAGAAATTTGGTGAATTTAGCATGCATTAAAATTCCCCAAGTTTTGTTTGTGTGCTATTGGATTTGCCAGTTGTCTCAAACCTATACATGTACGTGTAAGTTAGAACTTTGTGTCTATCTAAAATAGTTTGGAAGATATGGAGCTTTTAAAATTTTAAGTGCCCCTAATTTGCATAATTTTAAACATCATGACTATTCCATGTCAGGTACCTAATTTCAATGGAAGGTCAGTCACCATGGCAAGTTTGGTAGTTTTTGGAGTCGTAGGGTCCGAGAAAAACTCCGGACAAATCTGGTCGTAAAGAAAGGAAGGGAGGAAGGAAGGAAGGAAGGAAGGAAGGAAGAAAGAAAGAAAGAAAGAAAGAAAGAAAGAATTCTTGGAAAAACAAAATGTCTGAGTTGGCACCCAGACATAATTAAAAAGTTGGTGTTCAGGGTAGTCAGAAATGACATCTGAAAACCAAAATTTTAATTTCATTTTCAAACAGTGTTTTTTAGTTTCAAAAGTGTGCCACATTTGCGACAGGAAATCGCGCAAGTTTTCGCCGATCATGGCCTGATATGCGAAAGTGATGTGATACATACGCAACCAGCTGGCTTGTGGTGCATGTGTTATAAGCCAGAGTGCCTTCAGTTTGCCAAGAGTCATAGCAGATACAACTGAGTATTGTGATTCTGGAGAGTCTGAATTAAGTTTTTCATTTACGTCGTCTGACGAGGATGAAAAAGAATTAATAATAAAAGCTGAAGCAGCAGAGCAAAAGATCATTCAGCTTTACACACATGGGGGGACGCCTAGAACCCTATTGTCACCGGTACTGCAGGGAGTGCAGCCGCGGTACAGCAAGACGATCCCAACTTGAGGTCTGGGCAGTGATATTTCTCATCAAATATTACAAGAACAAGCATAAATGCAATAAATTGGAATTTGCATCACGATGGGCCAGGTCTTATAGTCTTTCAATTTCTAGCATTCACAGAAACAGCTATGGCCTACATCTATGGTATATAAAAGTCTGAACAAACAGGTAATTTTCCCTTCCCATCTGTGTGGTGTATGGATAATTAAATATAAGTTTGCATTTATGAATAGCTTTCAATATCAGAACCCCTAGCTGACAGTAACCTTGCCACCCTTGGAATGCAGTAATTTACGTTTCTGTATACATTGTCATCAGTACACGTCTTTATGATATCCTTTATTTCAGCTGGTATCCATTATGTAACAATGGTAAAATTTTCTCGTGACGTGACTTGACTTATTTTCTGTTCCCATATTAATGACAAAGGTACAATGAGATGGAATTTTGTACACGCGATTATTGGGAGCTGGCCAAGGACTGTCACAAACAGTGGTACATGACTGAAAAAATGAAAGACCAGCCACCCACTGGTCTAGGCAGCTGGGTACATGAGGCGTGAATGTGGTAGCTATCCAAACAAGCGTTATCTGCTTATGGGATTAAACACCTCCTAATATACAGCAGTAATTGGATCTGCACATTACAGTGGCCAACTAACTCAACCTGTTATAGACTGTTCAACCCTAGACCTGGGACTGGAACAAGATTGGTCCTTGTTTGTCCATGTTTGTAAATTTAAGATTACTTTCGAAAGAGAATTCTACATGTATTTGGATAATATAAATGTTAAAAAACATCAAAAATTTAACAAACTATGCATAAGCGCCCACACTCTTGCCATTGAAACAGGGAGATATACGTTTCCCAAAACTCCTGATATAAACAAACTGTTGAACTTGTACTGCTACAATTAACAGCAACACACCGACCCATCCTGGGCAAGAACAGGGACGAAAACGATTATTTCTAAATGAAATTTTTAATCCTGTTGATGAAGGGTGAATAAAATGTTTCAACCAAGTGACATTTGACAGTCATAGCTCGCAAGCATGGTTGAAGTCTTCCCTGTCAGTCAGCGGTGTTGCATTTGTGACGTCACAAGCCTTTCGCGCCTTGTGGGTGTCAGAAATTAACAAAAAGCGATGATTGAGGGTGCACTGAGTTTTTTTTAAAATAAGAATGTGAATAAAAGTGCTGTAGTTCTAGAAATTTTTGTGTGTCATCCATTTCATGCAAACTTGTTTTTCTGTAAATTAAAAAATATTTGCATATTTTAATTTCGTACATCATGGCTTGTCTATACATAACCTTTCATTATGTCAATTAATTTTGGCACCTTATTTTTGCGCAGCAAGTACTAGCACAAAACACGTGAAATTAAGTTGAGCACAAAAATTTCTAGAACTACAGTATTATTTTCACATTTAATTTTTTTTCAAGCATGCCGAATTAGGAAGAACAGCCCATGAGTCACCCTTGTATCAAATTTGAACACGGTCAATCAATGATCTTGAAGTCTCTCACCTTTGATAACTGAATCCTGATGTTAGTCCACAAAGTTGTCAAGGGAATCAATGTTAGATTAGAAAACTGTTATGCTTTGAATATACATACTGGCTGGCTGACTGGCCAACCCTGCACTGTTTGATGTGGTAAGGGAATTACACTGTGTGGGGTGAAGAACCTGGCTAAGGGTATGAGCACTGTTGCAAAAAGGACAGTTTAAGAAGACAATCCAAATACATAAATGTACTGATTACCTTTTTTAAAAAAAACAAAAACAAAGAGCCCACTGTAGCATATTTTGGTATACATTTAAGGTGCTCACTGCCAATAGTAGAGAGGTGCCCACTGCAGAGAGGTTCCATTAACATGTAGACAATAGAGAAAATCAAATGGGACCGAAGAAAAGTGCCCATTGTTAGGAGGTGCCCACTGCAGAGAGGTGCCCGCTAATGGGGCTTTTACTGTACTGTACTTGCCTCAACACCTCCATGCTGGTTACATTCCTTTAAAACTAGGGACAAGAATAGTCCATGCATGTGCACTCTCGATTCATTTTCCTGTGGCACCCAAATATTACTAATGTACATTTAAAATAAAGATGGATAAAAGTACTTCTGTCCATGCAAAAAGTACATTTTAATTGTGCACCAGAAAGGTTACAAACCCTAAAATGCCCCCAACAGGGGAAAATGACCATGCTTATCAGGTCAATTAGCACAATTAAACCATAGGAAATAGACTAGTGAGGTTATCTACACTCAAGTTGGCCTTTGATGTCCTCATAATAAGACCTGTATTAATTGTTAAAGAAGTGTCACCAATATGTGAGGTTAAGCGAGGAGCAACACAAACCTACAGGGTCTATATCCAGTCCCTACAAGTGGATGTTGTGAATGCTGTAGCCTCATCTATCTCCTCAATGTATAACATATCAGACACAGTTTGTAGGACAAACTCAATGTCCACTTGAGGACAGGTTGCATGAACACTTTTGTTATACCAGTAACAAAGTAACAACCGTTGGGGAGACATTTTGCTCAAGCTAATCACAGGGGACTCACTCTAGAAGTCTACATCTTTGAGTACATCCAAACACCACCGAAATTAGCACATGACAGGGAGGTCAGTCTAACAATTAAGGGAAATGTACTGGATGCACCAACTCCACCTGATAGATCCATTTGGCCACATCACTGGAAACTGACCAAGATTTCTTGTTCAGTCTTTCATGTAAGCTAAACTTGCAATGTCTTAACTCACTTCCCCATGTAAAAGCCATAATTTGTTAACACATTGGTGTTTCAAAAGAAATTCATACAGCTACTAAATAAATGCTATAAATAGGGATCTGAACAGCAACCTCCCTCCCCCCACTGTTCTTCACCAGGTAGAGCAATATGCACCAGCTGACACATCAGGACCAGTTACTTATCTTTCAACTGCAAAAAACCACAGCCATTTTTTATGACCCTATTGGATGGGAATTTATTGGAATTTACAGATGTAATTAAAAATAGGGCCATGGGCTGCTTTAAACTAGCGAGTATGTTTGCATGTTAGCCAATCAAGTCATAGCTATGCCGTAGTACATGTATATATACTGGATGCCAGACCACTTGTGAACAGTTGTTCCCCACAAACCTTGGTTCCTGAAGAGAATGAAGATATCTGAAACTGGTCAAGCCAATAAAGGAATTTGTGCCTATCAAGACACTTGCCTTTTTGTTTTGGCTTACTGTGAATGTGTATTGTGATGATTGGACTTCCAATCAGAAAAGAGAACTGGTAAAAAAAAAAATGTCCGAGAGATTCTACATAGTGAACACTCTTCCAGAAGGAACATTTCTTCCAACAGTCAGCATAATCTGAGACGTGGTTTTGGACAAGTTGATAATAGCAAAACCACACAAACATTTTAGTGCAACCTGTAGGGGTCTACTGAAGTGTTCCTATGCAATTTCAAATTGGCCAGGTCGTTTCAGCAAAGATTTTTTAAGATTTTGCCAAAACAAATAAATAAATAAATAAATATACATACATATATATATATATATATATATATATATATATATATATATATATATATATATATATATATATATATATATATATATATATATATATGTATATATATATATGTATATATATATATATGTATATATATGTATATATATGTATATATATATATATATATATATATATATATATATATATATATATATATATATATATATGTATAACTTTGTTTTGAGAGGATGACTCAGTTAGTGTGTAAGACACACTATTCTTCCCTGAGGCTCTCTAAATTTTACAGTATGTACCGTTAAGGATCACATGTAAGCAAAAATCTCACATGTACAGAAGGTAAGTCCTGTGTTAAATACACTGATTATAGAATTCAGCTTTTTTGCACCGTTCTAGCAAATGTTTGGTGCAGTGTCTCTTGCACATACATAAGGAAGGAGAACATTGGATTTCTTTGGTAAACTATTCCATATGACTGCACCAGTGTAACCTTTGTTCTTTTCATAAAGTCTGCCCTGAGTCGGTTAAGGTATAGCTGGTCATCAGTGGCTGACCTTATATTCACAGCATGGAAATCCTTCACATGTCAAACATATCCTTCATATATTGTGACGCCATATCATTCAATGATTTATATACAAGCACTGCCTTTTTAAATGTAATCTGTTATTCCAATGTCATCCAGTTCAGTTTGTGAATCTAGGATTGCTTAAGTCTCACTGGACTGTCTGTCGTTAACGTAAAATATTTAAAATTAAATTTTATTGCAAAATACAACTGAAAGTGAAACCCATCACACACGGTTTAGCCTTATATTGTTACAATACAGATAGGCCCCTAAACCAAGCTACTTGGCTTAGAACATGTTTATAACCAGATAGCGTATGCAAGAACTCCAGATGATTAGCCCCAGGTGATCTGCACTGTGTTATTTATCATACAGACAAGCAAGCGGCCATAACGCACCTCGCTTGAGAAGCTGTTCATTGAGCTACTGTGTAATGAATGAATTAATTGTAGCCTGACCGAGTGCATGTACCATCAGCATCAGATGGAAGGCGTCCAGTGCCGGTGTAACAGTATAACTCCCCCCCCCCCCCCCCCCCCCCCGGAACTTATCCTAGGATAACTTTCCTCCTCTTGGTAAACTTTCTGCCCAGTCCAATTTTGCACATAACATTGATTAGTGATATCCTACTCATGCTACAAATGTAGGAATGATTGTTGGAACTTAAAAAATATGTTGTTTTGATATTTTGATTCAGATTTATCTGTTCATAGAGTATAATATAAACAATAATAGTCATTAGAAGATAATTTATTCTTTACTTGCCCAGTCTTGAATCAAAAACAAAATGAATATTCTTATTTTTGCAAAACAAAATCATTGGAATCATGCTATGCAAAAAGTATTGTAATATGAAAGTAAAATTTTAATTTCTGTAAATAATATACATGAATAATCAGAGTCTGTTCATTTAAGTTTAGACATAATTATATCCTTAACTAGTAATATGTCATCATCATTGTGTAGACTTACTAAAATTTAAGACCTTGATTTGAAACCTTTCTTTTGACATTTAGTACAGCATGATGTAACAGCCTAAGTGTCCAGCAAAATACATATCCCTGGAATTGAAAGAAAATGCAAAATATGTAACAGGGGTGCAGAATATTGCCCTAGCCTGGGTTGTAACTAGCCCTCACATATCTAAATAAGCCTACTGCCTTTCCGCAGTATTTTCTATAAGTAAAATTAAAAATTCTCAATAGCTCAGAATGTAGGAAGCTACAAACTCAAAGATCCTAGTGAGCATGCACAGACAACTTAAAATAGGGGTGGGGGTAGATTGTCCAGGCCTGGATAAGTTGCCCTCCTCCATAAGTAAATGTGCTTCCTTTCCTTCATATTAAAAAAAAAAAAAAAAGAATGAAATACTTAAGCAAATTACAAGCTATGAATAAAAAGATTGATGTAAAGCATGAATAACACAAGAAACATACACTGACACTGATATTGGTGTGCAGGAGGGGTGGGGGTGGGTGAGTGAGATTGTCCAGGCCTGGATAACTTGCCCCCCCCCCCCACACACACACACATGTGCTGATTTTTTTTTTTTTTTTTGATTTGTGAACCAGTATTACATGTAACTTTGCTTTGTATTTTTTATGCAGAAAATGCATCCTATATATTTATGAGATGGAAGGGGGAATGGCAAGTTATGTAGGCATGGACACTCTCCCCAGGTTTAAAGTGTCTTTTTGTTAATTTTTTCTTGCAATTCAAGATTCAAGCCATCTTACTTTTTTCCCCTTATAGCATTGTAAGGTATACAGAATTTACATTTCATGCCTGGAACTATGAACATGATGAAGATACACAGCACATAATCATATACTCCCCACCCCACCCCCTCACAATTTGTCATTCTCTCTGATGCCTACCTTGTAATTCAACTTTCCATGTCAATTCTTTCCTCATGCTCTTATTTTACTGTACAGAATGGGAATGTTTAGCAATTGAAAGAAAAATACTGATGAAACATAGCACTTATAGTGGTAAGTTATTCCTGAAACCAAGACAATGTCTTGGTCTCACGTTATTCTGGCCTGGATAACCTTTTTCTTTTCCATGATCCTGGTCATGTAATTCAACTTTCCATTCAAGTCTTTCCTCATACTATTATTTATCTGTAAAGAACCAGTTGGCCTTTCTTGTGTTTTATATACATGTTAAAAAGTTTGATGCAACATAGTACTTGAAAGGGGGGGGGGGGGGGTATCCTGGCCTGGACAACTCCTACCTCCACCCCTCCCCCCCACCTTGTTTTTGTTTTTTGGTCTATGCTCCTTGTATTCATGGTATTGCAATTCAACTTATCATTCTGAATCTTACCTCACAATTTTACAAAGTTCTGCAAAGAAATGGTAATTTCTGCATTTCAAATACAAATTACTGGTGGAAGATAAAGCTTATGTAGGGTAAGTTATCCTGGCCTGAATACATTCCCTGCCCCCACCAATTTGTCATTTTCTATTATCCCTGTCTTTCAATTCAACTTTCCATGGGCATTCTTCAATCATGCTTTTATATTACAGCAAAGAATGGGACTGTTTTGTTATACTGATGGAACATAGCACTTACAGTGGAGGTTGGTAAATTATCCTGGTCTGGACAACCTCCCCCCCCCCCCTACCCCTACTTTTTTTTTTTCATTTTCCATGATCCCTGTCTTACAACTAACTTTCTATCCCAGTATTCAAGTCTTAATTTCCACATACTATTCTTCACATGCAAGAATTGGTCTTGTATTTTGAATATAAAATATATGGCATGGATAACTGTCCCTGACCCACACTTTATTTTCCATGCACGCTGCATGCCAAGCCAATTCATTCCTCATAATGTTATCTATAGCTGTAAATAACTGGCAATTTGTGCATTATAAATAAAAAACATTGATGCAAGATAGTACTAGGGGTGGTGGTGGTGTTATCCTAGCCTGGCCAACTTCTCTCCGCCCCACATTTTGTATTTTCTATGCTCTCTGAATTGCAATTCAACTTTCCGTCCTCAGTCTTTCCTCATATTATGATAAACTGTTAAGAATTGGCAATCCCTGAATTTCAAATTTACAAGTTATCGATGAAATCAAGGTTCAACGTATGGGCGTGGGGGGCTATCTTATTCCTGCCTGGATAACCTCCCCCATCCATAGTTTGCCATTTTCTTTGATCAAATTCAACTTTCCACACCAATTCTTTCCTCATGATTATGTATTTACTGCAAAGAAGTGGAATATTCGTGTTTTGAATAAAAATACCGTTGGCACATACAGCATATATAGTGGAGGTGGGGAAATTTCCCTGGCCTGGACAACCCCACCCCATCCCACATATTTTTGCTTTCTCTGATCTCGGTCTTGCAATTCAACCTGCCATCCAAAGTCTTTCCTCATACTTTTATAAACTGTAAAGGGCGGTCATTTCCGGCATTTTAAATACAAATTGCAGATGGAAAGATAACCTTTTTTTGCAAGGGGGGGGGGGGGGTATCCTGGCCTGGATAACCTCCCCCCACCCACATTTTTTCATTTTCTATTATCCCTGTGTTGTAATTAAATTTTCAGGCCATTTTTTCCTAATATTATTATGTAAATGAACAGAACTTGAATTTCTTGCATTTTCAATAAAAATTGCTGATAGAATGTAACACTTGGGGGGGGGGGGGGGGGGGGGAGAGTAATTTATCCTGGTCTGGACCATCCTCCCCACCCCAAATGTTGTCCATTTCTAAGATCCCTGTCTTGCAATTCAACTTTCCAAGTCTTTCCTCATACAATTATTGTATATAACAGTGACTGTAAAGAACTGGCATATCTTGCATTTTGAATGGAAAAAATCACAGATGTAAGTTGGGGGGGAGGGGAGGGAGAGTTATCCAGGTCTGGACTTCCAACCACCCCACATATTGTTATTTTCCAATCTATCTGTATTGCTATTTAACTCTCCATCCTTAGTCTTTCCTCAAAATATTATAAACTGTAAAGAAATTTGTATTCCATGTATTTTAAATACAAGTTCATCACGCTATCATCCACGTGCGCGTGGCTTCCATTCTGAAGATTGGATACACTTTTCTGTCTCTTCAAAATTTCGAATGGACAGCTTAAACTCGTAAAGGTCATCTGTTTTTCCCTCTGTGTCACTACTGCCGAAAAGTTTTATACATTGTGGGAAGTCCCTTCAGCAAAATTGCTGTTAAGAGGCCATCGCTTACCTCCTCGCCTGCACTTTTCAGGTAGGGATGTCAGCGAGTGGGCGTGGTCTGTGCCTCTCCTACCTGTCACATGTTAAATTTGCCCAACTTTGAATAGTGGCCTTGCGGTCAAATATTTCATTTGCGGTGCCAATATTACATTAGTTCGATCAAGAAATATGCTTTTATTAATATGTAACTCACGGTTTCTTGTTATTGCGTGCATTTATGCGTAAAGCAGGGATTTTTACGTGAATGGTCAAACACTCATCTCGTTGAAATCCGCCATTTTGCATAAAACTACGCTAGACCAAGTATCGCTCATGTGATCGTTTCTCGCGTTTTTTTCCCGCGATCAGCCTACAGCGTGTGATGGATCTTTGGAGGTAAGATGACGTTATGCAATCGTGAATTTTTTTTTTTTCAAAAAGTAATATTTGGTGATTTTTTCGCCATTTTTACGGCGCTATCTGTAAAATATGACTCCAGAGAAGTTTATGAATAGAAAAATTTGGAAAAACAGATCAGAATACTTCATGAATTTGGGAACCAAATTGGAAGAGGGCCGACACGATTGAAATCAGCGCAAATGAGCGCAATTCATTTAAAATATGATGATCGATAATACAGCATTTGCCCATTGGAAATACTACATACATTTGCTGCCTTATAGGCCTACCTATTGATTTGGAATTTGAATCATACTCTTTGGAGGCGTTAATTTGTATTGTCCATTTAATTTGTTAGGAGTGTTGATAAATTGATATTTATGAAAAAGGAAAAAGAAAAGAAAGTTACAAAGATAATTATGGTCATTAATTAACTATTTAACACCTCCATGGTATTTATAACTTCAATATAAGTGATAAGTTCTCAGGCCACTAAAAAGTTAGTGGGCTTGGCATTTTTTCTACATTCTGCCACAGTTATATTGTCATCAAGAGAATGACCTTAGTATAATTTTAGAAAAGGTGCGACCAGCATATTTATGTTTTTTTTTTGGGGGGGGGGGATCACAAAATGTCATTTCCCACCAAAAAAAAAAAAATTATTGCACGTTACATACTGACTGGTCTGTCCATCTGTAGGCACAATCTTGAGAGCACAAATCCTACGTACACTTCCATTTTTTTCTTTCAAACTTTAGTACAGTGACTAGCCATGGCATGTAAACGTGGAAGATAAGGCGGAAGTTTTCAGTGTGACTAGGTATCTCCAATTACAAGGTAATCTTTGTTGGTTGCAGGCCCTGTCTATACACACAATCTTGTGTGCGTAAGCATGTTTGCTTTTTCCCATTCAATGGACCATTGACTTCAGATTTCCATTCATTTGATTCAAAATCAAACTTGGTACAGTAACAATGCATATTTGGTAGAGGTCATCTCAAGGTCAAAGGTCATTTCAAGGTCAAAGGCTACTTTCGATGGTGGCTTTCTTCTAGCTATAACTTGGTCAATTTTCCTCCAATTTTGATCGTGTTGGGCTCAAATTGTAGCTATTGTAACCCTGCACATTTTTGAAATTTACATGTTACCTCTAAAGTTCAAAGGTCAAGGTCGTGGGGACCTTTCTTTCTTTACGTTAGAATGAATACCAGTATTTGAGTTCAGTAGCCTAAAGCTGACTATGTTTCCTGCTGTTCACAGTTTGAATAATTTACTTTCGAACCGTGCAATATGCCAGAATGCTCGATACTGTCTTTGAAGATCTTGTGTTATCATTTATAGAAAGATGTATCTCAAACCGATTTCAACGTGTTACTATTTGAGGACAGACCTCATCTTGGCTCCCTATATAGGCTGGAGTGCCCCAAGGTTCCATCCTTGGTCCCTTACTTTTCCTCGTTTACATTATCGCACAGGTCCTTGAAGTGCTTGAAAGTACTTGAATCTGCTACATTCATTTTCAAGGCCTTGAAAACCTTGAAAATCCAGAATTTTGGACAAAGGTCCTGGAAAAGTCCTTAAATTTTATTTTTAAGCATCACCCAATGAGGCAAGTTGCCAAGGAGAATATGAATATTTTCCACAAAATTTAGCATTTATGAACTTGAATCACATTAAGATGAACACATTCTGCTGTCATTTTCCTTTGAAGTGGCTGGCAAATTCCATTTGTCAAAATGTGACACTGTAAATAACAAAGTGTCTTTTTGCTTTTAACCCCCTTTTAACCCATGTAGGTTTGACAGCTCTTATCAAATCAGGCCTAACCAATTATGTGAGTCTTATTTACATGTACAGCCTACTTTCAGGAACAAATACACTGTATCAAACATACAGGTAACAAAGTACATCACCCTTCCTAGAAAAGAAACTGGGGCATTCTTGTGAAAAATGTGCATGGGGATAGAAACATCTTCAGATCTAATTTTACCCATATGTAGTGGTAACAATTTTCTAGACTAGATAGAGTCAATTTCAGGAAAACAACCCATAATGGCGGTAGGCCTACATAAGTCACAGTAAACTCATAAAATAAGCCATATCGAATTTATCTTTAAAAAGGACTTCCGGTAATATGATCTACATATAGGCTTCTTTGTAAGTTTGTGAAAAGTCTCGCTACTGCCTCTTTCAAAAATTGAGTCTGATTCATACATGGTTGAAATAAATCACTAGGAAAGATGATTTGCTGCATAGCAAATCAGTGTGTGTGTCTCCAAAGCATATTGGTTTGGCAATGTACAACTATTCCATAACACAGGGGTAGAAGTTGGAATGGCGTCTCTATCTTTTATTGCTTTGAAGTTATTTAAGATTTAAAATTTCTAACGGTGCTATTTAGCATAATTTAACTTTTATTTTTAATTCATTAGGTACGCAGTGGTCAACAACCCCCTACAAAAAGCTGGAATGACATCTCTATCTATTATAGTGTTAAAGATATTCAAAATTGAAAATTTCGAATACTGCTAATTAGCATGATTGAAATTACTACAACTTTTGTTTTAGATTCATCACATGCGCAATGGTCAACAACCCCCTAGTAAAAGTTGAAATGACATCTCTATCTATAATAGTTTTGAAGATATTCAAGTTTTAAAATTTCAAATGCTGCTAATTAGCATAATTTAAATGGCTATAACCTTTCCTTTAGATTCATTACATGCACAATGGTCAATAACCCCTAGTAGAAGTTAAAATGACATCTCTATCATTAAAAGTTTTGAAGATATTCAAGTTTTAAAATTTCAAATGCTGCTAATTAGCATAATTTAAATTGTTGCAACTTTAGTTTTAAATTCATTGGATGCACACTGGTCCATAACCCCTAGTAGAAGTTGGAATGACATCTCTATCTATTATACTTTTGAAGATTTTCAAGATTTAAAATTTCAAATGTCCCTTATTTGTATAATTTCAAACATCTTCATTCCTCTGTACAAAACGGTCAAACTCCTTGTATAGAGGTACAATCATGCCAAGTTTGGAGTTTCTATGTACAATAGTGTCCGAGAAAAGTGTCGGACAAATTTGCTGGTTAGGAAGGAAGAAAGAAAGAAAGAAAGAAAGAAAGAAAGAAAGAAAGAAAGAAAGAAAGAAAGAAAGAAAGAAAGAAAGAAAGAAAGAAAGAAAGAAAGAAAAAGAAAGAAAGAAAAGTGTGTGTTCACACACACACTTTAATAAATGTGGAATAAGATGCGTTGGTCTTATTAGTAGAGGGTTGAAAAATGAGGATTTAGACAATTTGTCTGTTGTGTTCTACTGCTGGATCTGGTCCTTGAAAAAGTCCTTGAATGTCCTTGAATTTACTTTTCACGAACCTGTATGAACCCTGCATGATTAACGACATCACTGTCAATATTACCTGTGACATCCGTTCATTTGTGAATGATACCAGTATTCTTGAAATTTTCCACGACCCAACGGCCATAGCTGAAAGCCTTAATTCTAATCTTGTACAAATTCATCATTGGGGCAAGCTCTGGCGGATGACATTTAATGCTATAAAATCTAATTCAATGACCTCCTCAGCTAAACGACACAAGCCAAATCTTGGGAGTTACGCTTTCAAGCAATTTGTCATGGCACCAACATATAACACGCATTGTCAGTGAAGCCAGCCAACGGCTTGCTCTTCTACGCAGACTCAAACACAAACTCTCCCGCCAGACTATCATACGATTGTTTTGTACTATGATTCGTCCTATCCGCGGATATGGGTGTGTCCTGTCTGAGGATTGCACTGAAAACCTGTCGCAATCTATAAAAGCTGAGCACAGTGAGGCAGCCAGGATCTGCCGTGGCGCAACCAGATACGCTCCACGTGTCTTACTTCTCGAAAAGCTCTGGCAAATCGAAGTAAAGACTTTAAACTTATTCTTTTCTTTAAAAACTCAAACTACCAAACATTTTTACCTTATCTAAATTTAAATTCTATCATAAATATGTAAACATGGAACTGCCAGAAAATCTACAAAGTTTGCCCTTCCAAACAAGTCAAGATATACATGGATATAATACAAGTCAAGCTGGTAACATTCATATACTAAAGATACAAGCACCGTTATGCTAAAGACTGGTTACGTTGTGATGTACCTGAGACTATCAACAAATTTCCAGCCAATCTACGTGAAAAATATATACGCATAGTTAAAATGGACCAGCAAATTACATAAAAAAAATACTATATTGAAAATTATCAGGAAAATTGCATAATTGAGAACTGCTACATTTGTTCCCGAGAATGTTAACGTTGAAGATTATTTTAGAATTATTATTATTATTGCCCTCACCAGAGTGTATGTATCAGTACTTTATATTATTATAATTTATTATTTCTTCGTGGCTGAACATTTTGTTTTATTACCCTCCATTCTGCAAATACAGTCGCCATGAAATATTTAGTTAATTTGTACCTGGTAGCCCCATGAGAGCGACAGTTTTCTCTGTCTTAACTGGAGTCTCCCTAACCACACAATATGTTCATTTATTATTATATTTTATTTCTGTAACTTTTTGGTCGAATAAAACTGTCCTGAGTCCTGAGTATAGTAGGTTGACTCCACAATACCTACATGATCTCGCTCTTCGCAATGTTGCATTCACTACTAGACGCCTATTGAGAAATCATACTGAATTACGCCAAATTAGGTTTACCACCAATCGCTTCTTGGACGATTCATTTCTCCCTTGTGTTATCAAATTATGGAATGACCTCTTGTGTCACCGATTCCCTGCCGCATTTCAAATCTAAATTAAATCGATTACTCTTAAATGTTGACTAAAAACCCCCTTACTTTAAACATGAAAGTCGTTTCCAAAACTTATGCCACATGCAGCTACGTCTTAACTTCTCGGTTTTAAATGCCCATCTATATCATGTCAATATCCTTCCAGTCTAAACGGGTGCATGCTCTCATCCTACTGAAGATACGAAACATTACCTTTTGTTCTGCCCCAAGTTTACTGTGCCAAGGGTCCGTCTACTGAACGCCCGGGACTGAACACTGTGTGTCACTCAGTCGCGCCAGGTGTAAATCCGACTCTAAGAGTTCAGTGTTCTAGTGATGTTTTCTTAAATATTCTGTTGAAAGGTCGTGAGGACTTGCCAGACACCGATAATGTATTCATCCTTGAGGATGTTCAGACATTCATATCAGAATCTAGACGTTTTATTTAATAATTTGGTATATGATCTAATTATAAGTCTCAATTATTTGTCATCAATTGTATTATTCCCGTACAAGCTGTGAATTTAGTCTTCTGTTCTCGTACATGTGTATTGTATATATTCCTGTGCGTCCTTTGATGTACTGGAGAGCCTCCAGATTAGCCTCTGTATACCATTAGGCAATCCAGAGAAAATAAATATGTTTATAATAATAAGAATATAAATTCTGCTTTAGATAGAAGAAAAACTTTGGTCAGCACTATGAAAAAACAGGCGTTAGTGCTAATGGCTTGTCGGTTGAAAATCCATTAAATGAATATATTTGTCCCAGGCAGTATTATGAAAACGCCCTGGCACATAACACGTAAATCTTGGCATTTTACAGGGGATTTTACGCTAGTCTAAGTCAGATTGTACCATATAGTTTTATATGTGCTGATTTTAAATATGGCGGTCGAGAGCTACCAAGATCCCATAAGCCCTCATTCAATGTGGCGGCTGGCGAAAACGCCCTTTATCTGTCTATCCGTCCGTCTGTCTGCCTGTCTATTTATCTATCCATCTCCTCCACCTGATTACCTGAACAAATTATAATTTGCCTTGTCATTATTTATCATATCATGTCTGTATCTATGTATGATTTGCACCGAATAAAATCAGTCAATCAATCAATCAGTCTCTCTCTCTCTCTCTCTCTCTCTCTCTCTCTCTCTCTCTCTCTACCTTTTGTGTTCTATTTCGTGGGCATACAGCCTTAAAAACAAAAAATATAGAAAGCACAACAATATATCTGGTGGGTTTCGAATATGTAATGTTTTGAACATGTTAATCCCGGGGTTTAAACCCCAACTCTCCGAAGGACTTCAGCAATTCAGCACTACAAGTGGACGGAAACATGGACATTGTGTGGCGCCAAAGCTGGAAACCACGTGATATTGGTCACAAAGGTTTTTGTGAAAATTTATAATTTTTCATGCTTAATTTAGACGATGGAATATAAGTAGTGTTAACTTACAAAACACTGACCACCTTGGTTTATGTTTTTCAGCTACTGCCCAAGAAAATGCTTGTTGCCAACGTGAGGCACAGCCGAGAAAAAAAACATAGACATAAATGAACGTCTGTACTCACAGGTGGAATGAAGTGGAACTGATGTTTCAAAAAATTTTGGTCTCGCAAAAGACGCTTATTAGGTTTCTATTGGTTTATCCGAGTCATGTGACCATGTCACAACCAGGTGGACAAAAATGTTTAGATTTTTGGGCGCAAGGCACGTGACAAACACTTTCTTGCATTTGGCGACAATACCGTAATTTGTATTACCTGTCAATCTTACTTTGGTAATGTATTTTTGTTCCTATGAAACCATTGAATCAAATGTTTACATTCAAACAAGGTGTTTGTTACACGAAAGCCACTTTTCTATAACAAAAGGAAAACCACTGCATGAAGAATCGGGCCCTTAAGGTCAAGCTACACGATGCACTTTTTGGCATGCAAAGCTGTGCTCGCAACGTTTTGCATCGTGTGGCCACTGTGTTGCTCTATGTGACCACTCCTGCAAAACTATGCAAGCAAAGAACTCCCCTTTCAACCCATTATTGCATCGCGAAGACACTGCCTTGCTGAAGCAATATTTGTCATGCACAGCATTGCACCCCGCAACTGAGCATCGTGTAACTCGGCCTTCAGTTTGCGCAGAAACAAAAACCGATGAAAGGAAATTAAACAGCAGTCCCAGTCAAGTTTCCTGATGCGATAACGGCTTTCAGCTAACTATCCACCCACTCCTCGTTTGATTGTGCCGATTTGTGAGGTTCAATGTAACACCCATCATAGCCCCAAAATGCATTTGGAGCACGAGACAGACGATTGTGACTTGCAGGTTGGCAGAAATGATGCAGGTTAAAAGTTGGTTCCCGCATGGATAGTCTTTCTTTCTTTCTTTCTTTCTTTCTTTCTTTCTTTCTTTCTTTCTTTCTTTCTTTCTTTCTTTCTTTCTTTCTTTCAAGGCAAATTTGTCCGACATTTCATCTGAAAAGCATTACACGTAGAAACCCGAAACTTGGCACAATTATACTTCCATGGATGAAGTCTGGCCCTTTCATAATGAGAGGTCATGCTTTTCAAAATTATGCAAATGAGGGCTAATTAAAGTTTAAAATCTGCAATATCTTAGATATTGTAGTAGATGTGGTTCCGAGTGTATGGGAGTTGGATCATAGCAAGGTAAAGATCATCTGAAATGTCAAGGTCATGTCAAGGTTAAAGGTCATGTCAAGGCCATTTTTAGGCCAAAATGTCATTTTTGACTTCAAAGGTTCATATCAGGGAAAGGTCATCTCAAGGTCAAAGGTCAGTTCAAGGCCAAAGGCCACTCCCGGTGGTGGCTTTCTTCTAGCCATGACTTTGTCAATCTTTCTCCAATTTTGATCATTTTGGGCTCAAATTGTAGCTGTTGTAACCCTGCACTTTTTAAAGTCACATGTGGCCTCTAAAGGTCATAGGTCAAGATCATTTGGACCTTTCAAAGTTTCATCCAGTCATATCTTGGCAAATTTTCCATCCAATATCAATCATGTTGGACTCAAATTGTAGGTATTGCAACACTACACATTTTTATAAGAACTTGTAACCTAAAAAGGGCAAAGGTCAAGACCATTTGGTCCTTTGAAAGATTCATCTTGCCATAAATTGGCCAATTTTCATCCAATCTGGTTCATGTTGGGCTTAAATTGTGGGTATTTTAACACTGTGCAAGTTACATGTGACCTGTAAAGGTTAAAGGTCAAGGTCATTTGGACTTTGAAATTTGCATCCAGCCATATGGTTTTTTTTTTTGTAATGTGAAGTGCCAAAGGATTAAGGTTGTAGCATTTAATATTTACAACTTTTGAAGGCACACAGACATATTTGCTTTGAAGCAGATCTTCTATTCTAGTTTCGCTTTGCATGTTTATAACAAGTGCCTTGTCAGGCGCGGCTGGGCAAGGAAGTGGCATGGGATGACAGAGGATTGGGGCAGACAGATGAGTAGTTTTACAACAATCCTCTGATAAAATAGCCAGGATCACTTACTCGGTATATACTGCTGGGACCCCATCGCTAGTTCGGAAGCCCATTCGGCCACCCATTCTGTGCACTATACTGATCCTAATCACCCTTACCAATGTAAAAGTGGCCTGTGAAATCCTTATATTCCAGCTGGCTACGGGAGGGGGGGGGGCACTTGTGTTTGTGTCTATCACACAAAATCTCAATCCAGACACAAGTGGCTTTTTATGGGAGCTTGATAATTTCATAACTCTTGGTTAGTTGCGTGTTCGTGTAAAGTACATTAAAAAAATTGAAGTTTATCATTAGTAAGCCATGGTCACATCATAATAACGCAACACTACCACACTGCCATGGTGCCACAGTGCCACACTGCTAAGCCACAATGCCACATCCACGTTATTTATTATACCGTAATAAAGGAGAATGCTTTTTTAAAAACAGGCTTTTGTTTCAGGTCTTTTTTTTTTTTGTTTTGTTTTGTTTTGGTTTTTTTTTTTTTTGGTTTTTTTTTTTTTTTTTTTTTTTTTGGTTGTTTTTTTTTGGTTTGTTTTTTTTTTGTTTTTTTTTGTTTTTGTTTTGTTTTGTTTTTGTTTTGTTTTGTATTTGTCGATATTTGGTATGGTATGAACATGAACCTGACTCCCCCACCCCCAAGTCGCACAAAGTTTGAGCACATGCATACAGGACTGCATAATTCTAAAAAAACATCTCACCTGAATAGGAAATATTAAAATATTCTCAGCTGGTCTACATGTCAATTGCAAGTGTTCACATATTTTAGATTCTGTCACTGCATATATGCAAACATGTTTATTTCATTCCTTTATCTTTCATGCGACGTTGACTGTTGCCAATTAAAATAGCCTACATGTAAAAAATACAATGTTTGATCTTACATTTCAATCAACATTTGGACAAAATGAGAATCATAATGTATTCCTATCATTGCCCCTTCTGACAGTCTGTAACCGAGGAGGGTAGAGAGAAAAAACTGAACTATTGAATCAGTTGCAGTTGTTTTATGTGATGGCTATAAAGATTTTAATGTATTTCATTAAATAAAAATGCATTCGTTAAATTATTATTTCTGAACTTTTGCATTGAGCATTGTCTTAAATTAAAATACAACCAACACTTTTACCATTAACATTGGAATCCCCAAAAAGTAAAGCAAACTACTAGCTGTAACCAGGGAAATGCCTCTCTGGCACTTTCTTGCTGTAACTATGTGATTTACCTTTTCCAATTAGGCCCCTCAAAGTGAGTTTTTTTTTTTTTTGGTTTACGGGCTAGATGACCAAAATGTGAAAATAGGAGGACCCTAAAAAAGTCAGAGATAATGCAGATTGTGAAGAATGTTCGTTTGGTTTGGCTCTGTCAAGATATGTAATTGGGATAAATTTATAAACCTTGTATTCTAAAGTTTGTGTGTTAGGAAAAAACAGCTAAGAGCTGCTTATGCCTGATAAAAGTGTAAATTAACGAGATGTTAAATGACTTTTCTATAGGTCTGTGTGCTTATTTTGAAAAAAAAAGGAAGAAAAAAATCACAATTTTGTAATTAAAAAAATGATGTGGCCTTGTATACATAAAGAAGGCTCTCATTAAAAGCTTGGTTTGTGTAAGTCATATTGAAAGGCATCCAATTAGGAACTTGTTATGATGCCCACGCAGGTAATATGAAATTACGAGCGTGACAAGGGGATACATTGCCTATACTACATTCAACCCTGACATCTCTTAGCTTGAATTGTGCCAAATGATAAACAGTAAATATGTAACACGGACAAGTTAACATATTGTTTCTACTGTAAATGAGCTCCTCTTTTGAATAATTTTGTCAATTTCCAAATATTTTCTAGTTTTGGTGACTTACTTTGTATGAATTTAAAACAGGTGCAAAACTCAAACCAAAATAATATATATTGTATGCATTTATTCCTCAAGGACTGTTACTTAGCATGTATATAAATGTACATACTAATACAGTAGAATATTCATTTAAAATCCCCCATACAGAGACTACTCCCCTATTGCAACAAACTTTTTATAATCAAATTTCTGTTTACATTTACAGTCTGTGACAAGAATATATCACTGTGACCCATATACTTGACTTAGCGACCTAATTTTGGTACATGATGCCCCCTTATGTCAAGATTCGCCTATGTTAAAAGTTTCATTAATTTAAGTTGAGGTATAATTTGAGGTATAGACCGGACACAATTGCGGACGGACGGATGGACAGGGACACATGGATACGCTGATGGATGAAAAAAAAAATCTGTATGCCCCTCCTCCATTAGGAAAGGGGCATAACGAGTAAAAATTATAAAATGGAGTTCATGTTAAAACTAATGCAATCAAATAATTTGGGATTTGCCAAGAATTAAAAAGACTTGCCGTGAATTTGAGACCTTCAAAGTCAATAATTTTTTAATGAAACTTTCAAGTGTTTACAGACAGTGTATGAACCAAGTCGACTGTATTATGTATCCAAGGTCTGTTATCTGTTATATGTATGTCTGTGTTGGGACACAGACATATTGTTTTTCTTTCTTTCTTACTTACTTTCTTTCTTTCTCTTTTTCTTTCCTTCTTCTTTCTTTCTTTTATTTTTTCTTTCTTTCTCTCTCTCTCTCTCTCTCTCTCTCTCTCTCTCTCTCTCTCTCTTTCTTTCTTTACTATTACACTATAATACATAAAACTACAAACTTGGCATGATTGTACTTCCATACAAGGAGTTTGACCGTTTTATGCAGAGGAATGAAGATGTCTAAAATTATGCATATAAGCGGTATTTCAAATTTATATCTGGAATATTTTCAAAAGTATGATAGATACCGATGTCATTCCAACTTCTGGAGGGGGGGGGGTTGACCAGTGCGCATCTAATGCATGTAAAACAAAAGAAAGAGAGAAAGAAAGAAAGAAAGCAAGAAAGAAAGAAAGAAAGCAAGAAAGAAAGAAAGAAAGAAAATACAGTTTGAATATCAGATATGTCTTGGGTGCTTTCCTGCATTCCACTGAGGAACCTGTTAAGTAGTTTTTTGTGAAGAAAAAAAACAAAAAAAACAACAGATCATCATTTGAATTTTTTTATTGTGAGGTATGGGTGAAAGAAACTTCATGAAGGGTGCAGAGATTATGACTTTACGTATCACACATAATAAGATGTACACAAACATGAGTAGGAGAGCCAACTGGAGCCCAAATGGACTGTAGTCTTGAATGTTAAATATGGGAATGCTGGTCCCCCGGGCTGGTCCTGTGCAGTCGTATATGACAGAGGTTAAATGCATAAACTTTGCTGCGTTTTTAATGGCACTTTCGTACACCACAGACTTTGCATAGTAAAGGAAGGGCTTTCATGTGTTCTCGTCTTCTGACAAGGGCTTTCAAATAGTTTTTGAATGGAAAGAACACTTCCCGGCCAGTGTCCTGGGCTGGGTCAAAGTTTAAATGCAAGGGTCAGTGAGTGTTATCGGCTCAGACACTCCCTGCGACCACCGCGTTAGCCCTTGTGAATGGTGCTTGTGCATGGAGTCATGACCTACCTTTGACACGTAATGATCAAATCCACACAGTGATGTTTGCTTGCATTAATGTTGGGCCTAATATAATTGGTATTTGCAGCAAATATGGATCGTTTTCTTATAAAGAAGCCCAAACTTGAACAGATGGGGTCCCAAGAAACTTTGGATGGACGAAAAGGTAAGAACTATTATCATTACGTATATACCATATGCCATGAAGTGAAATGTGTATGCTTATCCACCCCTCCCAGCAGCAGGGAGGCCAAATGTAGTGGATTTTGTGTCTCAGATATATCAAATTATCCTATTAAAATACAGTCTCAAATGCCAGGAAATGCATCTAAGAGCATCTGTTTTTTTTTTATGTTTTATTTATTTATTTTCTTTAATTCCCCACCCCTCCCCCACCCCCGCTGTGGCCTTCGCACTGTGTCACTTTCGCAGTCGCATTTTGGGCTTTGTTCAAGTCACTAATCCCCCTTTCCTGAAATCCTGCATCCGCCCCTGTGTAGTTTGTGCTGTGCCGAGGATTCCGAAACAAACTTGGGTGTATCACACGGAAGAAAGATTTGGCGTGTACTGTAGTTAGCCCCAAAAATCCTTCGTTTCCCCCAACGGACTGAAAATTTTTTGGGTCGGTAGGTAGGCATATTTGCCCTTTTCCCCTCCTAAATGAAGGGAAGGTAGGTATGGCTTTATTTTTTCTTTTATTAGGTCTTCCCAATTTCAGCAGTTCTTTTTCCAAACTTTGAGTGGTTAGGTAGATTTTTTTTTTTTTTTTTGCAATTTGTGTCATCATAAAATATAATATATTGAGGCAATAATCAGCTTATCCTAAATTGAATATTATGAAAATAGGTATCTGAACCAATTTAATGTTTTTATATCACGACGATGACATGCCCTGTCAATGATTCCAAGCATTTTCATTGGACAGCGAAATAAACAGGGCGGTACTTCGGATCTGGCGGGAAACGACGATCGAAATGTCCGATAATACACGTCGAGTCAAACTGAAGCCATTCGAACATAAATATTCCAACCCATTAGAAATGTAGGCCTAAATATTGTCTATGTTTTTTTTATAGGTAGGTCGATCGTGGATTTGTTTATTTTTTCGACCGATCGGTCGGTAGATCGTGCATTTTCTTTTTGGCCCCCTTCACGTAGTTTTACAAGGGTCGGCGAGTCGCGCTGAGGATCAAGTCAATAGGTCGGCCGGGAAGCACGTTTCCAGTGGTCGGACGGGGGTTCAGAGATGGGTCGGTCGGGTTAGGGGAAACAGATGATTTTTTGTTTTGTTTTTTTACGCCTTATCCATGTGTCGGACCATGTAAGAAAGTTAAACTTCACTCATGAAAGTATACAACTTTGGCATAAATGTTCAGGCAGTTTTTCATGCATTCTAATGGACCCTACCACGACGCAGAAGCTGACTATCATGATTTGATGAACTTGCAATATACTGGAATGGATGTTTTAAAGTTTTGCATTACCGGGACCGCATAGTCCAGACCCACCAACTGATGATATGCTTACGACGAACGCTTCTAAAACTCAAAATCCAAGGCTCAAATTACGAACTCTGTTTTTGTATGAGACGGTACCAGTCATACGCTCAACATTGAAAAAAAAAACAAAAACAAAAACAAAAAAACAAAAAAACAAAAAAACAAAAAAAAATTTCAGAATATCACTTTATTCATTTCCTCAGTTATTCATGGTATTTTGAAAAGTATGAGTGGTTCCGCTCAAATAGGATTAAAACAAACAACTGGTCTTTCAAGTGAGTGCTTTCCCTCCTTTTCACACGATTCGGAAGTTTTTCCACTCACTAGCAACCCTAAGCTTTCTCCGTCTGCAGCCACACCAGGCCCAGATGAGTATTTTCCCTCGTATCAATTTCGAATTTCTTGTGCCAGCAGCCGAGTGTTTCCACTCACCAAAGCCTCCATGCAGTGGATCTAAGTGATTGGTTTCCCTCATCTGGGCCTGATTTTGAATATTTTGTACCGAATGAGTGTTCCCACTCATCGATGACGTTGTGCAGCAGGCCCAAGTTAGTGGCCCGACTCAGTTGGAATTTTCTTTCCATGGTTTTGTACAGATTGATTGTTTCCACTCAAACAATATGTAGATTTTTGATATGTATAATATTATATGACTTAATAGGTATCAGATTCCTGAATTGGCCACAGCATGTCCCAAATTTCTGAAAATCAAGCCAAAAAACAGAAAATGGATTTTCTGCTTTTAAAATAAAACGTGTGAACAGTTACAGATGATCTATTTTAATGACGTTCCAGATTGTGTGCTCATAATATCACCAAAGTCTGTACAATAAATACAATTTGGAGGGCCTCAGGGGAGATTAGTGTCCTGGATGCTAACTGAGTTACCCCCTGTAAGTAAAGTTTATA